>CM031561.1:2803279-2943279 GCA_018466975.1 Sparassis latifolia
TCTCAAATTATCAGAACCTCACCTCACTGTCCGCACAGCTCAGATGATCCAATGAAAGTGACAGCGAAGATGCGTTCTTTTACCAATGCACTATCTCGTCGTAATGGACTCGATGACAGTGAAAGTGACAGCGAAGATCGCGTTCTTTTACCCAATGCACTATTAAATGCGATCCATTTCCCGACACTATTCGGCGAAATCAGGAATCACGCGGCAAAAGACCTCATTGTTCACGAAGCCCTCGAGCGATTGCGCATAAAGGGCCATTCCCCATGAAATCATCGCTTTCCGACTGGGAAGTTCGCGATGGTGTCATCCTCTACAAAGGAAAGATTTACGTTCCACCATCCGAAACTCTTCGTTGTGACCTCGTTCGACTACATCACGACTCCCTGCCATGGGTCACCCTGGAAAGTTCAACACTCTTGAACTGTTACGCCGTGAATTCTGGTGGCCCGGCATGTATACATTTGTCTACAATTATGTTGAAGGCTGTGCGCCTGTCAACAAATGAAACTGAATACTCATCCAACTCGTATTCCTTTGGAACCAATTCCGCCCGACCATACGCATTACCATTTTCCTGTTGCACCACCGATTTTATTACCGACCTCCTGTTTCCAGCGGTTTTGATTCAATTATGGTCATAGTAGACCATGACCTTACGAAGGGTGATTCTTACGCCCTGTCTCAAAGCGATCACAGCCGAAGGCGGCCAAGATTTTCATGACAAAGTATACTCGCGATTTGGATTACCCAACCGGATCATCTCGGATAGAGGACCTCAATATGCATCAAGGTCTTCCAAGAGTTAAATCGACTACTCCAGATCAGATCATCAATGAGCACAGCTTATCACCCTCAGGCGGACGGAGAAACAGAGCGAGTCAACCAGGAGCTGGAAATCTATCTTCGACTCTATTGCAGAAACAATCCTGAAACATGGGCGACCGCCTGCCAGACCTCGAGTTTTGTCATAACACAAGGGAACACTCGGCACGGAAGATGAGCCCATTCTGCATCATGATGGGATACGAACCACATGGACTCCCTTCCGTATTCCCAACCACGAACATTCCATCGGTTGAATCCAGGCTTGACATGTTGCAAAAGATAAGACTAGAAGCACTAGCCATGCACGAGTTAGCCCGACAACAGATGGCGGACCGAGTCAGACAAGGATCGCCGAAGTTTACATTAGGACAGAAGGTCTGGCTAGACTCGAGGAACCTGAAGGTCAATTATGCCTCGCGCAAGATAGCACCAAAGCGTGAGGGGCCATTCGAAATTGTCGAAGTCATTGGACCAGCCAACTATCATCTTAAACTCCCGAAGACCTGGCGAGTTCATTCCATATTCCACGCCGCCCTTCTATCTCCCTATCGCGAAAACGACATACATGGTCCGAATTATGTGAACCCATCACCTGATATCGTTGATAACGAAGAAGAGTACGAAGTCGAAGCCATCCTGAATCACAAGACGCACCGAGGTCATCTGAGGTACTTAGTCAAGTGGAAGGGATATTCTTCGGCAGAAAACTCGTGGGAACCTACCCACAATTTACAGAATGCCAAGCGAATCCTCAACGCATATAAAAGGATGAGGGGAATCCAGTAGAGGAGAAGAAACCTGGAATGACTACCACGGCAGTTCTCCTCATCATCTTTCTAATTGTCCTCCACTGCACAACCCTCGCTTTTCTTTGGATCGTCCACCGAATCCTCATCAGACGACTTGTCGAACACACACTCTTCACATGTGACAACCCGCACGCTAACGGCTGGGGTGATCAGAACGATGCCTGGAACTGACCAGGCAATTCTTATCTCTGTGGGAATATTCTTTATCGCCCAATGGATTTTCATCTATTTGATTATCACCCGGATCCATGACATTCTATTTCACATCACAGATAACCGCGATCCCCTTAACAACCGAAAGATATAAAAGGAGGAGAAGACAACGTATCATCAATGCCCACTTCCGCTATAGACGACCTTGTTCACAATATACTCGCTGAGGTCGCTTCCACAATTATGAGCATCCCCACATCGCCTACGCTTATTAATGGAGTACCCTCTCGAGCACAGACCCCCTTTATCCACGATTCATCGCCCTCACCTTCAATCGAACTCAGTCATGCATCTAGTGAACAAGAATTTGCCACACGTCTGATCTCGGCCATCCGCGTCCCCGTCGACTTTACAGATATCCTCGTCGCCCTACGAAATCGCCCGCAAGATTGACAAGCGGTGATTTCTATGCAACGAGCGTTAGAGATGGTCGAGTGGATGCAGACGGCCAGACAGGAGCTCATCGCAGCAGAGGAAAGGACGAGTAGAGCCTGAACCAGAGTCGACCAAGTCTGGTCGTTGTCGCAATCTGATCACTCATACAGCACAGGAGATTTGGAGGGAGCATGGGGACGAAGACATCGGACATATCCTCGGATACACCACTAATGGAATACTCGCATCCACTCCTCGCTCGTCGCCAGAACCAATTCCCATTCGACCTTGCCCTTTTCGTTCGCACGTACCCAGTGGACGATCTCCATTATCCCAACCATCTTTCTCGACCGCATCCACTTCTTCGCGTCGCAGTCATCCCTACAGGAATGGACGTATCCCCGAACAAGGATCACGAACCAGCCGGCGGACATGCTACAGATGTGGAGGAGATCATTATGTCTGCGACTGCCCCCGATGACGATGAAGATCACAATATTTCTTGTGGGACAAGAAACGTTAGACGGGAGCTAATGTTACAACGCTCCTCACTTGTGGCACGTCTTTTCTTTTTCTTTTCCTTGTTCCCTTTACGTTACCAGACCATGTGATCCAACACGTGACTCATCGGGCGCAACCTCCGATTCTTTACCCAGATTCCAGAACCCTAGTCTGGGGTTACACGGATCAACTCTGGACCTTCTTCTTATCACACATGCAAGGCGTGCATGTATGCCTCATCTTTACCTCGTTCTGATACGACTTGTTATCCCCATTAGTACTGATTATCTCTCACGATCTTACTCAGCTTTCTCATACATATTATTTCCTCGCTGTTAGGTTACCCAGACATCGTTTCACCTTATCTAGCCAATGAGCGATCCTGTATTACTGCATAGTACTGTGGATACCTTTTGTATAAGTAGACGACCTCGTCGAGCTGGATCCCCATCTCGACCTGGTTACTATTAAACCAGCTTTTCACTTGCCTTTGACTGAGATCGACCGTCAGTAGCAGACAGCTACTACGAGTCATAAACGAACTCTGATCGACCTTCAGTGCGAGGACATTGCCAGAAGTGTCACTTGAACGGACTTGTGTCTTAGACTAAGACCTTGTCTCGTGATGACTCGACTAGACGCTCGTGTTTCGCTGCCGCATAACAGCAGTGCATACCGGCACATCCCGCCTACACCAAACCCGGGTCCGTGACAGTGATCCTGCGTGAGTACTTGGAGCTGAACCCTACATTTCCTGGAGACATGCGGAAGGCTGCAGCAGTGATGTATAAACCCGCAGCACTGCCGAGCTGCCACTCTATTTCCGCTGGTGCGATGTCGTGTTGGCAGCTGAGGACCTTCTGGAGACAGTCAAAGTGAAGGTGGATAAATACAGGTCTTAGTCGGAGGGCACTCAAGGTAGACAAGATCCGAAGGTGGTTGAGCTGCTGAAGAACTAATTGTAAGCACTGCAAACTGTGTAAGAGGCTTACCTATCAGTAGAATATTTGTTCATCTGAGCGAAATTTTGAGCATGGCTGTGACTAGACTTGTGTAGCACTCTGCGATCAGGCATACAGGATCGTCATAGGTGCCAGGGAACTGTAGAAGCATGAGCTAGAATCCTGGCGCTGCACTGCATGCATGCTCACTGGTCCAATTCGCGCCCACCATGGTTGGAGAGAATGATCGCTTGCACTCCATATGTGAATGCCTTCTCTGCATCCTGCACAGTGTGTCATCAGAATTCGCTGGTGCATGCTTACCGAAACTTACCTCCACACACTGGATGCTCTTGACAATGATGGGCAGCTTCATGAGACTTCGGATCCAAAGAATGTCCTCCCTTGGGGCATGCAATTCTGATGTTGATTTATTTGTGAAGCACACGAATTAACTCACAGGAAAGTTCAGGATCCTGGTAACCAGATATAGCCTGAACATAATCCGGTAAGTGTGATGGCACTAAAAGTATCAGAGACGACTCACATGTGCTACTCCAAGTCCACCGGTCAGGCCCGTTGCTGACTTTCCATATGCTGCAGGCATGTCCTGGACGAGAGCCAGGTGTCAACCCTGCTACTACTTCGTAAATAAGACACCCACCATGAAATCCTCCTTTGGGCGCTTGAGATGAGATGTGTTGGGGTATGGCAGATGAGACATGACTGACTTACACACATAAGCAGAACCAGAAGCTCTTGAAGGACACGATGTTCTCTGCATATGAGCTATCATTGTCTGCAGTCGATCTATAATATGCCCATGCTGTTTTGGTGAGCACCTGCTGGGTGAATTTCTGCACACAGACCTTTGAGAAAATGTGTCTTCACATGAGATCTGAGAGGGTGGCATACCTCTATGTCGTTCAAGTTCAATGCAGCTAAAGGCAGAGGAAGCAACTCCCTCACTTTCACTATCTGGAATTCCTCTTCTGTGAGCTGTTTGTGATCTACTGGCACAGTTGCAGGGTCGACAGGTTCAAGATGTGCTTCAGGTGGAAGATGTGAGAGTGCGTCCAGCGAGTGGACAGGAACAAATGCCTTTCTGTGCCAGCATGTCCAGAGGTGTCATAGCCAGTTTGTGGCAAGTGGATAATAGGTACATATAATGAATGACATATCAAACCACCAATTCCTTGTGATGCATCTGCACATCGTGGGGCACCCTCGCGCGTGCAACTCATACTATGTCAACATCCAGACAGACGGGCCAATAACAACCGACCTCTGGCAGCACTGCCTGTTCTTCCACCGGGATAATGGTGGATAGGAGAACATTTTTGTACATGCTACACCCTCATATTCTTTCATCTCGCAGCCCCACTGAGCCATGCTTGTATCACAGATCCCCTTCTCAGACTTCATGCTTACGAATGTGGGTGAGGTATCACCAGAGCAGATCAAGATGTTCTGTGAGCATGTCCGCACCATCGGCATATCGATGCTCGATGGTAACAATAGAGTCTCAGGCCCGTATGAGCTTGGCGTCGACTCCTTCCACATGGTGAACCATGAGGACATGCCGCTTGCTGCTATACCTAGTACGTGTGTTCCAACATGATGAGGTGGGTGCTAACATGTGTTTGCAGAAGTCGAATTGTTGAAAGGAATGCAATGGGAGAGACATCCTGTATGAGCGGTCGTGTAGCTTGCTGTGTGTGCCATCCATCTATCTAGGACTTCTATTTCTCTACTTTCACACCAGAAATGATGCTCAAAGTCTTGAGCAGTGACTGCCACTGTCAAACAGCTTCACAGAAAAGGCACTTCTATCAGCACTATCTGCCACTCACATCATCTTAAAGGTTGGTGACTGGTATACTCATGGCGAGCATGGGAACTAGCCTTGCTACCGCAAGATGTGTTAATATCATCAAATGACCTCTCGACATGATACATCTGTCAGAGGGCGCTGCCACGAAATCAGTGATATGTCGAGGCAGACGACAGCCCTGGCAGCCCGTAGCCAAATACAGTGTTTTGCATTCACAGGTGGACATGACATTTAGCGTATTATTCACAACAATGAAGTTCTAATATCCAGCAGGAGAATCCATGATGGGAACGAGTAGAAACGGAGTGTGAGGGAGTGAGAGATGGAAGCTGTAACAATTGCGCACATTGAAAATACAGAGCAAGACGACAATGGGAAACAATCCGGTTGCGGGATGCCACAGACAACGGAAGCTCATAACTCACAAGAGAAGATGAGAAAACAAGAAGAGAAGGTGGCACTATGATCTATGGTACCATGGGAATGGGAACAGCAGTGATGGAAAGCAGAATACAGGATGCCATCATACAATGACACACCCACCACAGCAGTGCCCTGCACCATCTTCAGGGTGCTGTCCAGAGTACATTCTGGGCATGGTCGGTGCGGTGAACTGCACACCGGAATGGCCTGTCTGCTTCTCCTGTACACGAGCCTATTCTCAGAAGGCACTGCAAATGACCGTATCGACCTTGTTATACTTTCTAATTTCATGGACGAGGTTATGAAATGCCTCATCGACGTTAATCCATTGCTTCGCAGATGTCATGATGAACTTGCAACCTAAATGCTTTGCAAGGTCATGGCCCTCTGTCCAGTGGCACATTCTGTCAGTCTCACCAACACTGGAAAGAGTGGGAGATGATGTATACCATTCATGCCGACCTGGCACTCATACTCGAGATCATTCTTGTTCGCGATGATAATGACAGTGAACGAATCCTGGTCCTTCATGCGGAGGATCTGCTGATGGAATGTGCTGATTTCCTTAAAGAAGTTGCATGATGTGATCGAGTAGACGAGCAAGAAACCTTCACCAGTGCGCATGTACTGCTCACGCATCATGCTGCAGCGTGTGAAATGGTGTGAGTCACTGGTGTGAGCGGAGGTAATGCACCCGTATTCTTCCTGCCTGGCCATGTCTAGTATATCCAGGAGCATGACTTCATCATCAATCACGCATTGCTTACAGTACGAATCTGTGCAAGATCGTCAGAATTGTCTTTACAGCTATCTGCCTCGTATCTGGGGTTGAACAATGAACAAATTTTGCTGGAGCTATTGGAGATTCAGGAGAGGTGGCACGATGAATGTGGGGGGCGGAAGCAAATGCAGCGGAGATAAATGGTGCAACCTAGCGTGCTTACTCACCTTCGATGGTGGGGTTATACTCATCCATGAAATGGCTCTGAATGAATTGAACCATCACAGCTGACTTTCTGACACCTGCGGGACACTCGTCAGGGTCACACTTAAAATCATAGTTTATAGTTGTAGCAAGGCATGGCACTAGAAGAAGCAGATTTGGTGAAGACTCTGATAGAGTGCAAGGAAGGTAAGATTACGATTAATTTGGTCATGTTTTCGTGTGGGAAGCCATATCATTCTTGTCCCTGTATTATGAAATGGCAAGGGAGAGCAAGCTTTGTACTCTTATTGGCAAGATGACAATTTTCAGAGACAATGACATCAGATAGGCACTTCCATTCCATGGTGCAAAGAGCGCTGAGGTGATGCTAATGAGGCCGCTGCCAGCTAGCTACATTTATAGGCTCATTAACTTCACCTCAGTCGGATGATGGATACCACAGTCATTGGTACATTTCCTCTTTGACTGCTTCCAGCCTCTCAGTGGACATAATGCATCCCCCAACTAGCAGTTGTCAAAATTGAGGGTGCAGGAGCACTGCGTTATGGCCGTTTTGAGCCAGGATGCACCCATCCATGTATTTAATCTATGCTAAAAACTGCGGTAGCATGGGTTGTGCTGTCCTGAATGGTCTCGTAGAAGTGTGGTACCTCCCTGCAGTGTTTAGACCTCAAAGCCAAAACATGTGTCCGTAAACTCACAGCTCAGGGCCTTGGTAACCCTGGGCCTTTGTATGTCCCTCATTGCTCTTTGAAGATCACCAATGATATCTTTCCTCGACAGCCTGTATGCATGCATGCCAGTCATGCTCTTACCCTCACTCTTTATTGTCCCTGTGTGCAACCTCCAAAACCCGACCACCTTCATCGTCATGGTCCTGTTCATCCATGCACTCATCCAGCTCCTCGCTTGCAGGTAGGAGTTCGTATGTACAAGGTCTTTCGATGTGACAGGTCAGTAACCGACCCCTTACACCCATCTTGGCTTCCCACACCAGTAATGATATTATGCGCAGTGCAGCACAGCGACCCATTGTGTTTCTCTGTACACGGTGTACGTGATGGGCAAGTTCAGAAATATGAGTATTCTGGCCATCTAGGTGTTTTTACAAGTACGAGATATTTACTTTATGTAAAGCTCTCACAGGGAATTTGCATGTGCTTCTGCTAGTTCACAGGCTTGCTAACACCTTATTTGAGATGCAAGAAGCAAGCAATGCATGCAATGTGTTCATCATGCAGAGCAAGATACAAAGTGACCGTGATGGTACATACGAGGACGCGAGCATACCACGGACTCCTGTGTATCATCCTTATTTTTGCCTCAAATCACTGAGACACCATGGCATTAATCTCATGCTCTGCATGTCTGGGGAACAGATGCACGTCCTCAATTTCTTAGATGTATGGTGTTTCAATGTGATGTCTTCATATTGAATTTTTACACAACCTACTTTTCAGTATTTGTTAAGTCAGCAAGTGTCGAGGTCAGCTCGTAGGGTCCAATATGAACTCTTACCTCAGCACGTTGAACATACTCACTTTTGCGATGCCAATAGTGCCCCTCCTGCCAATGTTACTTCCCTTTCAACAGCGCGAATCACATGTTTTGATCGTTCTCAATGTCATTTTATCACGTACTGGTTTTTGGTTGATTTGCCCTGTCAGGCTTTGCAATAATGGGAAAACCTACTCCTGGGTCTCGCGTGTGGATTGGCAGGACCACCACTTTAGCCATGAACCCTCAGACTTTGTTCAATAGACAATGCATCAGAGCGTTTACTACATGTACCTGGACCCGCGGTGGTGCAACTTTGAAGCACATAGCTGCAATGCTTTGTTACATTCTCCTCGGATGCTCCAGGATTATCGCCATGCTCTTGTATATTTTGTGACAGGTCCTTAACATTTCAACCCTGTGTGTCTGTTGCAGATTTGTTCTGTGTGCATGCTGAATGTGCCGGATTCCCCCATCAGGCACATTGACCTGGTCATGTTGTATACTCACGTCTCACAAGTTGACACCTTGGCCAGATGCCACATTCCCATCGGCGGATATGCATTGTTCACCTTCTTTAAAAGGTATAGCATTGCACTTGCACCCATTTCCACGCAGCCTCAGAATGACTCCATGCAAGTGGCACCATGGGTAACTTGAATGCCAATTGCTCAATAGTTTCCATGTCTATGTTGTTTGCTGCCATGCAACTATTCGTAAATGTGTATTTAGGTTGCGCTCGGAGTCCACAGCTAGCGTTTTGTACCAATTCAAAGGGAGCGAAGGCTTGACTTCGACAATACTTTCTGAGATGAGAGCTTTACGTTATGGTGCGCAATTGCAACCATTTACACAACTATGTAAATGAATGAGGCCTCAGGCATTGTGATCGCGGAAGCCGCGCTGCAAGCGCTGGTGCAGCTCGAGCACCATAAGATGACATGATGAAGGCTTCTGAGGGATCTTCCTTTGCCTTTGTGGATGAGCAGCTTTGAGCTGCCATACATGCAGTGAGAGCTGGCCACTCAGGAAGCCAGTGAGCCACTCGAGTAAGTCGCTGCCCAATAAAGCGCTCAGGAGCCAACCAGGAGCAGCCCAGTCAGCTACCCAGTCAGCCACCCAATGAGCCACTCAGGAGCCACTCAGTCAGCCTATCACATTTGTTCAAGATCGAAAACTTGAATTTGTAACCTCACTTGTCGAGAACAAACCTAATACAAGTGTCAGATTTGGTATGAATTTGGGTCTCGACCAACTGTCAATTCAAATTTCAAATTTTGTACAGAATATGTTCCCTGCAGAAAGGACTTGCAAATGGAGGCTTTCTTACTTGAGTACAAATCCTAAGATTGCAACAAATCTCTTGCCCTTCCAAATTTTGCGTTTTTCATGTCACATGAATGCAAACTATGTGTAGAGATTTGTGAATAAATGCAAAGCCTTATACAAAATCTCGGCTTTCTGTATATTTTGAATAGACTTTGTTTGCAGGAGCAAATAGTTACATTGTACATAGGGTTATTTCATACATTTGTACAGCGACACAAATTCGGGTCTGTCTCAAGTGAGTGCTACGATCTATTTTCTTAGATTTCTCTTGCTTCTACTTATTTCTTCAAGAATGTGCACTGGTTGTAATAAATAAGGCCACACTATCTAACATGTTTATGTGCATTATAGGGTCATTTCACAATTTGAATGGCCTTTTTACAATTTTCTACACTTTAGGCTGAGCATTCTAATCTAAAACTGAGATATCTCAGCCAGCTTTACTCAGATTTACTTGATTTAAGAGAGTATTCTGCACTATTTTATGCATAGATTTTATTACTACTGGGGTCTACATCTTAGAATTACTATTTGCTTTCCTATAATGCACCAGCCTCTTATGGCTGCTATACGACTTTTGTTGAGCCCTATTTATGCAAGTTGCATTAGTTTGACTTTAGTTAAACCTAACCCAGAGTGTTAAATTCAAAAATCCCGTTAACATGACCCATTTTTCTTCTTGCTACAAAATCACCACCATCAACTCTGGCCATTATATTAAGCACACTTTAATATGTTGTTTTTTCTTTGGCTGATTGCCATTGCTGTTTACATATGTCCAGCTTGCTATCTAGAGCATCCATTGGTCAATACTCCAGGTAATGTAGCATTATATAATAGCTCATCATCAGCACATCCTTTTACAGATAGTTTTATACTATCTACTATCACCTGGGTACCGACATCTACCCTTGCAGACAATTATTTTCATCTCGCTGGATAAACAGGTATGCTGATATGAAGAGTCAGCTGGATCACGGCACATCAATTGCCAACAACAATTTATTAGTATTAGCAAAAAGATCTCAATTGTTCAGAGAATCTTCGAGGTGCATGATTTTGATCTGAGATGGTTGTAGCCATATTTTAATCTCTTAAGTGCCATAGACATGTTGATAGTCAGAGTGTGGCAGCAACATGCCCTGAATCAAATAAAGAATTCACTTATATTGAGAAATAATAATATAGAATGCACCTTTGCACTGACAACATGGCACTGAATGACAATGAGTTCATTCTGCCACTGAAAATGACTTTGCAGGTCAAGCAGTGCCCTGCTGCTCATAAAACCACAGCTATCAGTCATTTTCATCTCATTGGACACTTTACATGGGCTCTTGAAGGCATCATAGACTATGTCATATTAAATAAAGATATGATTGTGATTGCACTATAGGAAGGGCAATTAACTAATTTCTGGCTCATATTTCACTTAGTGAGGTTTAAGTCATATACCAAACATGGAGTTAGACAGATATAGTGTGAAACAGGTAGCCCATTTTTGCCATTTCATCATTGTCTCAATGACAATATATATTAGGCAAGGAAACACAATCAGAAATCAGCTCCAACCTGCTTCTTATTGACCTCTATTCTGTTGTGCCAGTTAAAAAATGTCAACAATGACATTCTAATTCACATTTCAGCAGTTTGCACTTTGCTGTAAGGTGGTGGTATGAAAACTTGAGTTCTATCTGATGTCTTATTGGTCTGGAAAAGAAAGACACTCTGTTCCTTGGCAAAGAATGCACGAAAGATTGAGTCATTGATGATGGAGGTTCAAGAGGAAGCCAATGGGCTCAGAAAGAAGGGAGGAGAGTATGGCATAGAAGGGGAGTGGTAAGGACTGCAAAATGATGTATCAGAACTTATAGTAGTGTCACTACCAATGTATCGGTCCTGAGTTCTTACTTTCATAGTTAATATCTCAGTATGCCAGGAACAGATGATGCAGCTAATGTCCAGTCACACCTTGGCCTGTTATGCCTAAAGTTCATACTTTCTACCCAGGGCACTTTCTGGCACAAAATCAGTATGATTTCTCTAATGCGCTGCTTCCCTCATATTTTCATTAAATTCCTTTTACAATTTATCATCTCATGCTGCCAGATTATGATGGCATGCAGTCATTTTCTCAGTGCATGTCAAGTCTCCCTGCTCAATTCCAGAATTTACCAGCAAAAACCTTGACTGATGGCACTGCAGGGACTAACATTATGCCTATATCTCCTAATGACAAAGATCTTCTATATATAGAAGGTTCATGCATGCATCAAAACTGGACAACTGGACAGTGATGTCGTAGAGATTCTGAGTGGGGTATGTTATTCTCATGCTTTATTTCTCTCTCTCAGGAAACTAGCACCTAATGCATCTCTGAGCATTCTCTGAGCATTATCTTTAGTCTGCTCCTTACAGTTCCTCTTCCTTAATTCTCTAATAGTAATTTCAAAAATTGCAGATATAATGCTACTTATGCTGCCTGGCACATTTCCACACTACTATAATCTCCAACTCCTCCAGCACTTTATCAACCTAAGTGAACGGAACACTCTCACTTGGGTAATGTATATATAGATGAGAATGATAGCCTCTATATAACATCAATTCAATAGTACCTTCAGCAAAACCAATTGCCTCTATCTGTTGAGTGAATGAATTGATACTGTAAACAATTATTTTTTCTCTTATATTATCAGTCCACTCCAAGTGTGCAATTTGATCTCTATACTCTATCGAAGTACCTATTATTCTGAGTTCTGTAATGACTTTATAATTGCTGCAATTAGTAAGCATCACATAGAAGCAATGGAGTATGGAGATCAGTGTATATATCGATGAGGATAATACCTTTAGCAAGATCAATTGCCTCTATCTGTTGAGTGAGTGAATTGATATTGTAAAGAACCTTTTTTTCTCTCATATTATTAATTCACTCCAAGTATGCAATTTGATCTTCATACTCCATCAAAGTACCCATTATTCTGAGTTCTGTGATGACTCTATGATAAGCATCATTAATGGCTCAGTCTTTCGTGCATTCTTTGCAAAGGAACAAAGTGTTTTTTTTCCTAATTTTCATGCTCCATTGCCTTTACCTGCTGAGTGAGTCAATTTTTCTCAGATTGATTAAAAAAAACACTTTGTTCCTTTGCAAAAAAAGCACGGAAGACTGAGCCATTAATGATGCTTATCATAGAGTCATCACAGAACTCAGAATAATGGGTACTCCGATGGATTATGAAGATCACATTGCACACTTGGAGTGGATTAATAAGATGAGAGAAAAAAAGGTTCTTTACAATATCAATTGACTTACTCAGCAGGTAAAGGCAATGGAGCATGAAAATTAGGAAAAAAAACACTTTGTTCCTTTGCAAAGAATGCACGAAAGACTGAGCCATTAATGATGCTTATCATAGAGTCATCACAGAACTCAGAATAATGGGTACTTTGATGGAGTATGAAGATCAAATTGCATACTTGGAGTGAATTAATAATATGAGAGAAAAAAAGGTTCTTTACAATATCAATTCACTCACTCAACAGATAGAGGCAATTGATCTTGCTAAAGGTATTATCCTCATCGATATATACACTGATCTCCATACTCCATTGCTTCTATGTGATGCTTACTAATTGCAGCAATTATAAAGTCATTACAGAACTCAGAATAATAGGTACTTCGATAGAGTATAGAGATCAAATTGCACACTTGGAGTGGACTGATAATATAAGAGAAAAAATAATTGTTTACAGTATCAATTCATTCACTCAACAGATAGAGGCAATTGGTTTTGCTGAAGGTACTATTGAATTGATGTTATATGGAGGCTATCATTCTCATCTATATATACATTACCCATGTGAGAGTGTTTAATTCACTTAGGTTGATAAAGTGCTGGAGGAGTTGGAGATTATAGTAGTGTGGAAATGTGCCAGGCAGCACAAGTAACATTATATCTGCAATTTGTGAAATTACTGTCAGAGAATTAAGAAAGAGAAACGGTAAGGAGCAGACTAAAGATATTACTGTCAGAAATGACACTAAAAACTTTTACAAATGTGCCTATAAGAATCACTACAAAAAATGACCCTAGCAACTGTTACAAACATGTCTATAAGAATCACTGCAAAAAATAACACTAGAAACTATTACAAATGTACACATAAGAATCACTACAGAAATTAACCCGAGAAACTATTAAAAATATGTCTATAAGAATTACTACAAAAAATGAGGCTAGAAACTGTTACAAATGTGTTTATAAGAATTACTACCAAAAATGAATCTAGAAACCATTACTAATGGGCCTATAAGAATTTCTACAAAAAATGACACCAGAAACTGTTACAAATGTGCCTATAAGAATTACTACAAAAAATAACAATAGAAACTGTTAAAAACATGCCTATAAGAATTACTACAGAAAATGACCCTAGCAACTGTTACAAATGTACTATAAGAATTGCTACAAAAAATGGGACTAGAAACTATTACAAATGTCCTATAAGAATGACTACAAAAAATGGCACTAGAAACTGTTGCAAAGATGCCTATAAGAATCACTACAAAACATAGTATCCTATCTAATTGTGTCTAGTAAGTGTCCTACAATATTCTGTGATAGTCCGTAGTGTAAGTTTAGAAGAACCTTATAATAGTTTACAAAGCTGTCTACTGACTCTAAGTATATTGTGTAGGTAATATTCAGTAAGTCAACAATAACCTATTATGCCAGTTCCTAATATGCTCTTTAGTATCAGTTTGTAATGAGTTTAAAATAGTCTGAAAATGTCACCTGGTATCACTTTGTAAGATCCTTACAATAGTTGATAAAGGCCTTACAATACCCTACAAAGTGTTATATTGACTCTAGTACATCTAGTAATGTTTTGTAAGCCTTCTACAACAGTTTATTATGCCATTTATTGAACTTGCTTGGAGTGGGCCAATGCTAATGCACGGCAAGAACAATTCCTAATTTTAATATCTATCAGGCCTACACTTCCTAACTAACCTAACTTTAGTCTTTTTTCTTGCACTCATCATTCAAAAGTATTATAGTTGTACATTTTCATAATTAAATATACATTTTGCTATATTACAATCTAATACAGTCATGCCTTAACATATACTACAACAGAGCTAATCTTCGATCTACACTTTGTCAATGCAGTTGAATCCATACTTGCTATTTGTCCCTCCAATATGCAAGTCTGCCCAGTTGTAACTCCACCATTAAACCAGACACTTTCAGTTTTTGTAATGATGCGTGCAGTAAAGTGGAACCCACCATAATAAACTATACCACAAAGTCTATACTTCTGATCCTGCAATTCTAACTCAGATTCCCAGTTAATCTGCAGACTGTTGGTGATGAAACACTGAAAATTTGGCAAGGAGTCATATTCCAGATTATAAAGCAATGCACTATTACAGTTAGGACAAACACGCTCAGAGTATCTGGCAAAAATTGCATCCAGCCAGTCTGTACTTGATCTATTCTTATAGGACCCAAGTTTGAATGGACTATCTTTCCAAACTGCTCTGCTACAATCCCAAATCACTTGTCCATCTGTATTACTCTCAAATTCTATATTACAGTGATCACATATAAGTGTGCAAGTCAGAATATCTTCAGAGTGATTTAACATCTCCTGGCATAATGCATAGATATCAGTTCCTTCTGTACCTATTACTGGAAATACCTCAGAGTTAACTTGGTGCAAACTTAGTCTGATTCTGTCTCGTTGTTACAAAGCCCCTCTCTGAGGAACGCGCGGACGACTTCCGCCTTTACCTTTACCGATCACGTGACAATGATGTCACAGAGCCTAGACTGACCATGTGACAATGACGTCACTGACCACATGACCATGATGTCATCATGGTCATCGCCCTTATCTATCCGGCACGGATCTACCAGATCATCTGATGATATGCGCCCTGTGCTCAAGGCATGTTTACCTCATGTACAAGATCCAGACCTAGGACGCGCTTCCTATCACACATGCGACAAAGGCATGTTTGCCTCACCTTTGCCTTACCCTTACGATACAGATACCGAACCTCATAGGCATGGCCCTAGACCCTGATACATGCGCTAGACGCACGACGACCTCGCTGCTGCCTTGTCTTTGCAGCACGACCTTATCTCCATATGGACAGATTGTCTCTCACGCAGAGTCATGACTGACTCAGCATTCTCACGACCGTGGGACAGGTATATGAACCCTGTGCCCTTGTATTGATACCGATGGACCAATCGTAGTTCTAGTATTACAGGTAGACAGACGCCTGTACTTGTATATAAGACCGACAGGACAAGCTGGAGTCCCCATCTTGTCCTGGTTACACATCAACCAGTTTTACCATCTACATCTGTGCGACGAATCGACCTTGGTCCGCAGACAGCGGCCAAGCGTTCATAAGACAGCTCCACTGGGCCGACCTCTGGTCATCGCTGTGACTGGAGGTCGGACCCCTCACGATTGACTTGAGACCTTGCGAAGGCCTAGTCACTGACGACGACGAACCGGATGTACGGTGGTGCGACTGGCCCCCGTGACACTCGTGCATTCTTCATTGTCAATTTGCCCAGTTTAACATCATCAAACACTTGTGTAAAAAGCTGCAAGTAAATATTCTGCTGCTGAACATTGGACATCCACCATTCAGGTGAAGTTGTAAACACAGCATGTAAGATTGAAAAGAGACTGTCATAGGCACAACTGTATGTTTCTGCATTCCAAATAAAGCCTTGTGGTGAAGTCAGATTTTCTAATATTATAGCACTTGTAACCTTCTGTTTCTTAGGCTTAGAGCCTATTGCATCTTCACTATGCTTACGCTTAGCATCATGTGCTGCACCAGGATCATTACTCAGAGTAACAAGGCTTTTTGTTCCTGCAGCTGCTACATAGCAGGCTAATTCCAGAGCTTGATGTTCTACTCAAGTTGGTGTCTTAGTTTCTGCAACTTCTGTAGTGGATCCTTTCTTTGATTTCTCCAAAAGTTTAAAAGGTGCAATTTCCAGTGGCTTCTCAATTATATATAGTACCTCTTTCAACCATCTAATGGCATGGTGTACTATCTTAAGAATATAGTCTTGGCCTGTCCATGTACGATATGCATGTATGACTGCACCACGAGTAGGACCGTCAATAAATGCAGGCAATTTCTTGCTATACTGCAGCCTAGTTATTTGATCTAACAGTTCCAAGTCTTGAAATTCTTGTCTTAAGTAGGCAGTTATGCCACCAGTAAGCTTTGCTGGATCAAATCCTTAGTATTGTACCTGCATATGTTGAACCTTGTGATAGACAGGTATATATAGATTGATGTGTCCAATAGTTCTGAAGATCACATACATTATCTGGACGAGTTCTGCCTTGAGAATTGAAGTCTGTCATTGCAAAGTTTGGAATCACTGCCACTTGACCTCGACTTATGTGCAGGCGTGCACCATTGGGCATGAGCCCATTCAGCCAATATATACCCAAATGTCCATATAACCGAGGTGGAATATTTTGTGTAAATTTCCATAAAACTGAGTGTTGGCCAAGAATATAATATAGGATGGAGATGTAGGGTTGGCCAAGATAAGTAGGCTATATAGGCTGAGTCGCATATTTGGGAGTTAGCCAAGGGAGGTGCAGTTTAAAGTCTATATAGGTTATCGGGCATTTTGGGGTCGGCCGCCATTTCTCTATATAAATTGTAGCTGAAATAGTGCCATTGGCCAAGAGTCATAAAATTCCAATCCTATATAGAGTTTGCAGACAGTTGGGCTTGGCCAAGTGGACCTATATAGAATCTTTGTGTCAATGTTCCACTTGGCCAAGGCACATGAAATTTTGATTCTATATAGCATTTTCTGACATTTGGCTGTGGCCAAGGGTACCCTATATAGATTTTTGTGGAAATAGTGCCTGCGGCCAAGGGTCAAGCAATTTACATTCTATATAGGATTGTCTGAAATTTGGCCTCAGCTACAGATACCCTATATAGTTCTTGTGGAAATGGTGGCCTCAGCCAGGAGTCATCAAATTTTAACCTATATAGAGAGATCTGAATTTTGGCCTTGGCTGAATATACACTATATAGTTCTTGCAGAAATGTTGGCCTTGGCCGAAGGTAGTAGAATATCTATTTTATATAGGATCTTCTGAAATATGGCATTGGCCAAGGATGCATTATACAGGATTTTTGAAAATAATGGTCTCAGCCGAGACTCTTGAAATTTGTATCCTATATAGGATTCTCCACACTTTGACTTCAGCCAAGTAGCATCTTCTATTTGTTTTGATCAGAAAGGGCAAAATTCTCTTCACACATAGGAGTTTTAAAGCTGGGGCCTTCACCAAGTGTATATATACAGGTTTCATCACATGTGATACCATCAGCTATAATGAGCCAGGTCAGACCACCTTCAGGGTTTGTGTAGTAGTAGTTGGGCTGTCCTTTGCTATCACATTCTGAGACCAATATCCTTCATATCAAATGATTCAGAGCCACTGAATTTAATCTAAATACATATGATCAAATTTTTGACACTATGTTGAGCATATGAAGATGATGACCTTCTGTTGCCTCTGAACCTTTCAAGTCAAAGATAACATCCAGCGAATTTAGGAACTCGCTGCGGTCAACGTAATAGGCTCGAAGGTACTCCTCCACAGGATTGGCGATGGTATCATGCACAGGCAGCAAGTGCAGGTGCAGATGAACCAAAACCAAAGAGGTGGTATCCAACCTTGTGGTCAGTGCTATCTCCTCTTGCTGACAATCCAAAGACCCTTCATCAATGGTACCCAAGATTTTTCAGTGGATGGGACACTATACAGGCTCTGATATCCCTCAAATATCAGCTTTTGTGCGAGTAAAGAATTCATATTAAACCTACATGGTATACCTGCATTGCACCTCTGTCACGTTTGGATGGTCACAGTCAACCAAGTTTCTGCCTTATTTCCAGAGAAAGCAATACTAGGTGCATGGTGTTAGCAAGATGCATATGTTGAAGAGAGAAACAACACCATATCACAGACTTCTATGCCATCTGGAAGATCTTGTGACGTTGATGCTTAGAAGCATGAGCAGAAGGATGTATAGTTGGATTGGAGGTGAGTAAGCTGTTCTCATGTTCATGAACAGCAGCAGTGATAGACACTGCAGGATCACATATGAGTTGACTGCTTCGGCATCGAGGGACATCCATTTTAGCAGCAGATGCACATCCTTTCGGCCTGCGTATGACTTCGACAAATGGGTGGCTCTAAAAACACATGAGGGTAGAGCAGGAACACTTGCCTCATCCTCATCCTCATCTTTGGCCTCAGCCTTGCTCTCCTCCTCAACATCCTCCTTGATATCCTCCTTGACATTTGACACAGGCACATAGCTTAGTGGCTGGTGGATTGTCTCCTTATGTTCCTCCTTGGTATTGTCCAATTTATCACTCTCCTTTGATTCATCATTGGACAGAGGTGGGCTACCGGTGTGATTGTGATTTACTAGAAATGTCTCACCTTTGTCCAAGTCATCATCCAGAAACTCCCCCTTCAACTGACCATCTTCATGGACATCTTCATACAAACCTCTATACACAATGCTCCCCCTGTCATCTCTGCTTTCTCTCAACTGGAACTGCTTCTAATTATCCATGTCCTTCATCTCATCCACACTCAGAGTCAATTGCGACATAGTATCTGCTTGGGGGGTCATGTGAGGTGTCAGCGAATGCAGGGTAGAGTCTGTCATTACAATATCAAATGAAATGTTGCTTACTTGACAAATGTATTCACTATTAGAAACATGAAAACATACCTGGTCTGTCCTTTTGCAAAGGTCGGCCATGGTAGTAAGCTGGTGGCACAGATCTACAGTACGAGATGCCTCCTCTAATTGGCTGATCAGCCTGATCGAGATTGAAACCTTGATGCTGGTCCTGACTTGTACCCACAGATGCAGGATTCTCCGGGATTGAGTGCAGATTGAAGGTAGATTGCCTAACATTGGACTGCGGGGTATAGGCAGGGACACAGGTCTACCTTTATAGTACAAAGGCCTGACCCTGACTATACATACAGGTACATAGACCTGCATATAGTACAGGTCTATGAGGGTCACAGGTTTATAAAAGATAAACCTGTACTATGACCTGTACTATTACTATGTATGTACCTATGTGTAGTTTACTACACATCCTGGACATGTCTTCAAGTAAAGTAGTACTTAAGAGCAAAGTTTAACATGCAAAGTTTAAGTTTAAGTAGCTCTTGTACAGAATATATGTGTTAGCATTTGTGCTTTAATTAATTTAGTTTAATTTGAGTCTCACTCATATATTTATAAAAACTCCGCAGGTTTATATAGTCAGACCTCATATACCTATACTATGTGTACAGGTTTCACAGGTCTAACAAACTCATACCTGGACTATAACATTTACTATAACTATACTTGGACCTTTGCATAGTTTATTACACTACTATGTCCCTGCCTAGTGAGGTAAAGGTCTGACTGGCCGGCTGAGCAGACTGTGCGTGCTTCTCAGACTGGCCGTGCATGGTAGAATATACAAAAGTAGCCAAATAGATGTGTGAGAATAAGCAGCAGAGGCACAGCAACAGAAATATAGCAGAGCAGAGACAGCAAGGATAGAGTAAGAGAGAGAGAGAGAGATAGATCAGATTACAGTGATTGCAATCAAAAGGACTTGTGCGTGCGAGCCCATGGAGATCACGTGATATGCTTGGAGGGCCGGACTTCCCGAAATCTAGTGGACAGTGGCTGAAATTTGATTGGAGTCCGAAAATTGTCCAAATATAGCAATATTCCAGCCACCAGTGTACACCTTCTGCATATGGAAGGTGCTTGACGCGTCTGGTGTCTGGGGCACATGACCGAACAAACATGGCCAAATAGTTGGTTTTATGAGCTGGCGCAACTTCCTCTCTCTCTTCCTTCTCTACCACCACCATCCCCTTCCAGCAAGCCGGCTACAAGTGCCTGAGCTTTGTTGCTGCATGTTGCCATGGGCATGCAGTGTCAAAGCTCAGTTATTTGCGCGTGCCTTTGTAAGGTAACTGTTTCTTTTCCTGTAGATAGTATTATGTAATATGCACTTTACTGACTTCATCCCATGGCTGGTCTTTGGCCAGTCATGGGGTACATGTGGGTTTTGGGAGATCACTGGGCATGCAGCAACGAGCTGCAGAGGGCTTCGCATTGTGGGGGCGACCCACTTGCATCCCTCACCTGGTACTTGAGTTTTGGGGGATCACTGGGCATGCAGCGGCGAGCTGCAGAGAGCTCCATGTTGTGGGGGCGACCCACTCATGTCCCTCACCTGGTACTTGAGATTTGGGGGATCACTGGGCATGCGGTGGCGAGCTGCAGAGGGCTCCATGTTGTGGGGGCGACCCACTCATGTCCCTCACCTGGTACTTGAGATTTGGGGGATCACTGGGCATGCGGTGGCGAGCTGCAGAGGGCTCCATGTTGTGGGGGCGACCCACTCATGTCCCTCACCTGGTACTTGAGATTTGGGGGATCACTGGGCATGTGGCGGCGAGCTGCAGAGGGCTCCGCATTGCGGGGGTGACCCACTTGCGTCTCTCACCCAGTATATATGAGAATTGGGGGATTTTGCACTTCGGTGCCAATGCGCTTCGGCGTACTTGCATCTAGGTGCATATGTGCTCTGCACATTACATTGTCGCCGGCCATCAGTCTTGTGCTGTGCGAGTCGTGCGTGGAGCCGCCATTGGCCTGCTCCATAAGGTCAGTGTTTTTTACTTGTTTGTTTCTTTTTGCATGGTATGGTGGGAGTACAGGAAGTGTAAGAACGATGTGGTAAGTACTCCACTACACTTCATACTGATACTGACAACTGTTCTTCAGCATATAGTGGGTTTTATGGCAGTGGTGAAGATGAGGCCAAATCCTATAGTGGATTGAAAGAACTGGTAAGTTTTTTTCCTTACACTTTGAAGAATACTGACCTTTTGATGTTTCCACAGCCTCTTACACATGTACTGAAAATTGACGATGGTCACTGCAGCGCAAGCAATGCAGCGCACAAGGTGAGCATTTTTTAACATTTTGCGACAGTTTTCTGACTTCCTCTTGGTGTTTTTCAGATTGTATTTGTACTTTTCTTGTAGTCTACCTTCTTTTTCTTTTCCCTTCTTTCTGGTGCTTGTGGTGAATGAGGGAGGGCCCACCCTCAGTCATCACAAGTCACCTTTTGTGTTTTCAATTTTTGTAGTTAGAAAAATTTGTAACACTTGAGTTTGTAACAATGAAGCATGAATAAGGCGAAGCCATGCCGGTATGCCGGGCAATGCACGGGCACTTCAGTCATGTGATCACATCACGCACCACCATGTGTACTTTTTGAACCCTTGGCCTATCTGCTACAACAGCATTCTCAGTACTTTCATCATTTCAAAAGCCCTACTATCAACTATAGCTGGCAAAGCTCAAGAGTATGTGCTTTCTCCAAGCCAGATTTCATCTGATTGAGCAAACTGAACCCTAGCTCTGAACTTCCCGACCCTTGTACCCCTGGAGGGTATCATTGCATATAGTATATATAATGTAAGCAGTAACTGTATGATGAATAAAGCCTAAGTACAGCCTAGATACAGCCTTAAACTATGTATTCAGAAGCTCCAAAGGGAAAAGAAGACTGTTACAAGCCTTAAACGTAATGTGTATAATGTCATTCCCTCAAATAAGGCAGATATTGAGGGGTATACCCTCAGGGTTTGGTACCCTTACCCATACCCTTACCCCTGGTGAAGGGTATGTACCCTTGAAGGGTAAAAGTAGAGGTACAGCTCAAAGTACCCAGGGGTATACCCCTGCTCTGCACTAGCCTGACACCATGCTTCTTTAGGGTCCTGGAGGATACACTCATTCAAATTTAAATAGCCAGTCACACACATTTATTGACTACTTTGCATACCTACCTTTGCAACTCGCAAACTATCTGACAATCATTTGACCATTGAATGCCTGTTGTGATTGAAGTGCAAAGTCCTTGAACATTGCACCTTGCTTTGCTACATAGGATGCATGATCACATAGACCTGCACTCACCGCCTCCATCTCCCTGGTCTGCCACTCATGCTGCTTGTGTTCAAACCACAGGACAGTTTATAACATCTCATATTACACCTTTGGTACCTCCTCCTTGTATCTTGTGTCTTGTGCCTTTGCTCTCAGCCAGTTAACTCGATTAACTGACATGCTAATTACAATCTGTGAATAAATTTAACCAGGCATGAACAGATAGTCACTCACCCTCCTTCATCACTTAGGGCCCTAGTGCAGAGCAGGGGTATGCATAACCCTCAAGGGTAAGAGGTAAGGGTATTGGAGAGTAAGGGTAGGGGTATGAACTTTCAGACCCTTGTACCCCTGGAGGGTATCACTGCATATAGTATATATAATGTAAGCAGTAATTGTATGGTGACTAAAGCCTAAGTACAGCCTAGATACAGCCTTAAACTATATTTACAGAAGCTTTAAAGGGAAAAGAAGAATATTACAAGCCTTAAACTTAATGTCTATGATGTTATTTCCTCAAGTAAGGCAGATATTGAGGGGTATACCCTCAGGGTTTGGTACCCTTACCCATACTCTTACCCCTGGTGAAGGGTATGTACCCTTGGAGGGTAAGGGTAGAGGTACAGCTCAAAGTTCCCAGGGGTATACCCCTGCTTTGCACTAGTGTCAGCAAGACCATTAAGTTTGGATGCCTTAGCCTGAAGCCCCATTTGTGTAAAAAGCTATACGGCCAAGGCCAAAGTGTGAAAAACTCTTTATAGAATGAAAATTTCTAGATCCTCGGCCAAGGCCACCATTTTCACAAAAACTATATAGGGCATTCTTGGCTAATGCCAAAGTTTAGAAGACCCTATATAGAATATAAATTTCAGAACACTCAGCCATGACCACTATTTCCATAAAAACTATATAGGATATTTTCAGCCACGACCAAATTTCAGACAATTCTATATAGAATTTCAATTTCTTGACCCTTGACCGCAGGCATTATTTTCACAAAAATCTATATAGGGTACCCTTGGCCACAGCCAAATGTCAGAAAATGCTATATAGAATCAAAATTTCATGTGCCTTGGCCAAGTGAAACATTTACACAAAGATTCTATATAGGTCCACTTGGCCAAGCCCAACTGTCTGCAAACTCTATATAGGATTGGAATTTTATGACTCTTGGCCAATGGCACTATTTCAGCTACAATTTATATAGAGAAATGGCGGCCGACCCCAAAATGCCCGATAACCTATATAAACTTTAAACTGCACCTCCCTTGGCTAACTCCCAAATATGCGACTTAGCCTATATAGCATACTTATCTTGGCCAATCCTATATCTCCATCCTATATTATATTCTTGGCCAACACTCAGTTTTATGGAAATTTACACAAAATATTCCACCTCGGTTATATGGACTTTTAGGTATATATTGGCTGATAGGTGTGTGGGCATTACACAGTCAATTTATTGTACTTGATGTGTAATAGAAACAACATTCAGAGGTAAGCCATCTAATTGAATAGGAGATGGAGGTGCAGTCAACTTTACAAATAGAGTATCAAGAGCCATTTTATCATGAGTAAGTGGTCGTGACTTCCAGCCAACTACAATGCCTTCAGCACCATTAGTGACACCACATCCAGTTGCTTTATTGTTCTTAATCATAACTGGCAGTCCAATATATAGGGACAATTTACCTGGATGATGGTTGGTACAACAGTGTGGCAAGTTCCAGAGTTTTTCCTGCAAGTGTGGACTGATCTTATTTGATGATCGCTTAGGATCTACTGTAGCAGACTTTTTCTTTGATTTTCTCTTCTTGTTACTAGTGTCATCTGACTTCCAGCTGTCTATGGAATAAAATGTCTGGAGTGTCTGACCAGTCTCTCTGGCAAATTGTGCAGAGCCAAGTTCATTGGTTCGATCACGATATGCATTAAAGCTTATTATGATGGACACATTTCTGAATCTTGTCTGAGAGAGTTCAGGTTTGTCTGGACCCCTTCCAGCTATTTTAGACTGAAGCAACTTAATGTCTGCCTTAGTACAAGACTTGTATCCTGCGTGCCCCCAAGGAGGTAGCCTTCTTGCTGCGGGATCGTTTCATCTGCGGCCCCAGTGATCCGCCCATGTTTGCGAAGGTCGCTAGTTGGAAGGAGATAGTGAGAGAGAGCAATTCATGGGACAGAAGTGTAGGTGCATCTTGGGACTTCAACCTCTGCTTCACATAAGTGCACCTGCACCTCCTTGCCTGGCACCTGGCACAAGCACCTCTCACAGAGGTGCCAAAGAGGCAATCAACATCAGCTTCCTGGCATGCCTCACATCCGGGATCGTGAATCAATGTGGGCTGTGTGGCACGACGTTCGAGCATAGTGAAGAAGTCCTGGCCCAGTGCCAGCTGGGTCATCGTGGCATCAACCTTCTGCTGGGATGGGTCCGGAAGATGGAGACTGGTGAAAGACTGCAAGTGTGCGTACAAAAGAACATCGACGAATGTCGTGCATATCTCGTTGACCTCCCTCAGATCAAAATCTGACTCCCTGAAGGTGATGAGGATCTCGAAGCAATCCTCCAACATTCTCTGGTGGACAACAGAGGTCAAAAGTGGACAGTGAGGATAATAAAACACTCAGCACCAGGTGGGACGGCTCACCGATCCACACCCTCTATGCCTCGTCTCCTCCGGACCCATCGGCCATTGCAAGATGACGATTCACATCTGCTATGGCATCACGCACATCATATTCGGCAATAACACAGGCATCGGAGGGTTCAGCCATTTTAGAGGGGATCGTCCAGGGTTGTAGGCCGAGGTACAAGGTGCCGTGCATGCAAGGGAACCATGCGTGAGACTGCGGGTGGTACATGCAAACATCTCTTTGCACCGCAGGCCTGGGTGCCTGCACCAATCTTGCAGAATTCCCGATAAGGAGCCAGTCTCGTGAAGCGCCCGACCAAGCATACTCACAGGGCACCAACCGAGGGGATCTCAATTAGTGCCGAACTGAGACAATTTTGGGGGCGCAATCTGGTGTCGCGTAGTATCTGTGGCTCATTCTTATATGTGGGCCCAGGTACCCTGACCGAGAATGATTAGTATTTGAAGTGTTGAGGAGATGAAGGGATGCATAGCGCCCTGAGATGGAAATCACATCTGCAAAGCAGTCTTGCATTTCGGAGATACCACAGGGTGCTACACAACAGACCCTAGTCTGACAGCAATTGGAAGCTGGTTATTGGAGGAGGGAACACTATGAGCCCGAACACTATTTCTAACTCCTCAACTACGATCCACACCTTTCAGTCATGTTACCTGAACTGAACTCCCATTTACCCTGACATTGTCATGAACTGGACAGCCAGCGGACATCGGCCCATTGTCACCATGTTGACCTCTACCAGCAGTGGGCCCATATCTTTCATGTGTGGGATACTAGCAGTGGGCCCATATCTTTCATGTGTGGGATACTAGCAGTGGGCCCACTGCTAGTGTTCTTCTCCCAGTGCTTGGCCCACTAGTAGGGCATATTACAGTGTTGTAACCATTAAGCAATGGGCCCACTGCCACAGGTCAGAGGGTGGGCCGACGCCAGAGCATGTTATCGCCATCAATGGGCCCATCGCCACGAGTGTAAGATGACGGATGGGCCCACTGCCAAAAATTGGAGTGTTGGCCATGGCCAGAGCATGTTTGTCTGAGTAATGGGCCCACCGCCAGAGTATGATGAATGAGCAGTGGGTCGATCACCAAGAGTGTAACCTGAAGGATGGGCCCACCGCCAAAGGTTAGAGGGTTGACGATTGCCAGAGCATGTTATCACCAGCAATCGGCCCATCGCCAAAGCACCCTTAGTGAGGGCCTTACTGCAAGCACCCATGGGATAGGTCATCACCAGGACATGTTTCTGCCAGCAATCGGCCCACTGCCAAAAGCCAGTGGGTTGACGATCACCAGGATATGTCATCGCCACCAATGGGCCCATTGTCACATACAGCCCTGCAGTTTCTGGGCACATTGGTGGTGATGACATGCTCTGGTGATCGCCAACCCTCTGACCTTTGGCGGTGAGCCCATCACTCACCAGCACTCATGGCGGAGGGCCAATTGGTGGCAAAAACATGGCTTGGCAATGGCCAACCCTCTGACCCTTGGCAGTGGGCCCTTTGCTGGTGGAGCGAGATTCCCATGCAGTGAAGCTCTCACTCAGCTCCTTTGGCGATGGGCCAATTGCTGGCAACAACATGCCTTGGTGATGGCGAGCGCAGTCCACCCATCTCAAGAGTACACTGGAGGAGCGATGGGCTTTAGAGCTTAGTGATGCAGAAGTGAATGTATCCATTTTGTACTGGTATACAAGCTGTTACATAGCGGTCATATATTGCTAACACCAGAACGCTCAAAGACACTAGTTCAGTTCCTGCGATACGCCTCGCCACGAATGTCCCTCAGAATGTACCCCATTTGGAACACGGTCGAGCTGGCATTGAGGTTCGCAATGTGCATATCCTCAGTGAGGTTGAGCTCATGCTGAAGACGTACAATGCGCTCCCACAACATGGCATGACGATGACTAACTGCAAAGCTATCACCTTTGTCATCGTCCACTATGAATAAGGTCAACATCAGACTGAATGTTGCCAGAGATGTACTCACTGAAACTGTCTGCCTCTGCTGCAATCTGCGCAAATGATCCACCGAGGCGGGCCACTTGTGAGCCAGAAGCAGCATTTGTCTCTCCAGGGACTGCCATTGGCAGCAGCTGTGTGGTATCTGGGAATAAGCCTGAAACCTGTTCCCAATGGGTGGGATGATGGATCGGCAGCTCATCTGGAAGTGCTGCCAAACTTGGCATCCTGGAAGTAACAGTGACTGGCTCGATGCTGCCTTTCATATAGTGAATGACAGGTGCATCATAGCGGAAATTGCTGTTATTGAAAGTGCGAGCTGGAGAGTGAGAGGGCGCCGATGGCGGAGGCGGTGGACTTAAAACATTGTCCAACAAAGGTCACCTCTTTGGAGGCGAAGTGCTGGGACTATTTAGCCACCGGACCTGGCTATGCACAGGCATCGTGCCAGGGCTGTCTATCACCAGAGCTCGCCATCGTCCTGGCGTGGCGGGAGGACTATTGTCAAAGTCCAACAGTTTCAGCACTGGTTACGTGTCAAGTGTCTCGTCCACCAGCATGCACCTCGCCATCGGCGTACTTGCTTGACTATCGAAGTGGATGGACGTACGTGGCATAGCGTCAAGGGGCTCAGCGATGAGCAATCATCGAGGGAGTTGGGAGGTATCAGGAGTGCAAAAGTCGAAAGTGTGAGCTGGCGGAGGAAGGAGAGTAGCTTCCAACAGGGCGCGTCGAGGGATTGGCGAGATGCCAGGAGTGTCGAAGTCGAACATTCCACCGGGCGCAGTGGGGGTGGAATCTGAGATGAGTGCACACCTATGGATTGGCGAACTGCCACGACTTTCATCCCAAGCTGGCACCAGAGGGTCAGGAATAAGTGCGCGACTTCCCTGCACAGGCACCACAGATCCAGATGATGCCTGTACCTTTGGCGAGGTGTGGCAGTGGAGATGCTCATGTGGCAAGTTGGATGGTGCAAATGGAGCTGCCAGGGACGAGGTAGTGTGGCGAGGCACGAGGGGTGTCTGAGAAGCAGAGTGGAGAGGCAAGGAGATCTGGGCAGATCCAGGAGAGTCAAGGAGATCTGAAATGAGTGGACGACGGGGCTCAACGATACTATCCTCCTCATGCAACTCGCCCATCGTAATGTCCAGCGTGTCAGGAGGTTCCGTGTCACTGGCCATGGCAGGTAGATTGTGGTGAGCAGACAAGTCTTCGATCAGTCCTGGATCGCAGGGGATCAGTTGTAGAAAGGGGATTGATATGACATAGAAAGGTCAGATAACGTCACAAAGGAGTCAGATTCCACAAGGAGAGCAATAGAACTTACTGTTGGGAGCCATGAGAACTTGCGGCAGGTCACACTGACCTTGAGCAGTGATGTCAGTTATGAGGGATAATCTTTAGTGCTTATAAGTTACAATTAAGGCTGAAATCCGGGTTTAATAAACAGGCCATGTGGATAATCCAAACATGAGGATTATCCCCTTGAAGTATTCTAAGCTAATCTCAAGATAATCTAAAGGGATAATCCAGAGGATAATGCTAAAGATCATGCAAAGAATTATCCAAAGCCAAAATCAATTTAACAACTTGCATCCAGCCAGGATTGAACTCTCAACCTCAGGTGAAAATTACATGACTCAGAAACTTCGGACACTTTAACCACTACTCCACATGACCTTAACAGTTTGCACTCATGCATAATACATATAGTAAATTTTACTAAAAGGACTTAGACAAATTCTGCTTATCACAAAAGTGGTGACTGAGTTAACATAAGACAAAGGATGTTTCTAGTCACTTTGGGGTACCCTTCAGACCTAGCTCTTAGTTTCAACATAACTTGTAGTGTATTTGTAGCTAAGGGCTTCTCAGATGACTGACTGACCATAGTACTAACACATGTTTTAGGGCATTATATGTGACTATCCAGAATATAGATAGGATATAGGCTGGTTCATCTTATAGTACTAGTGTATTTACTAGTGGTTCTATAATGTCAGGAGTACATAAGATGTCCCACTATTCACTTCAGAGTATCAATGTTCCAGCTTAGTAGGTTATTTCCTACAAGATTTATCTCATATGCCCAACTTACATCCTATCTATGGTCTGAGCAATCTTTTAATGCTCTGAGACATGTATTGGTACTATAATCATACTGGCACTTAAGAGGGACTTAGCAATGACATACTATGGAACATTTTGTTGCTAAGAGCTAGAGATAAAAAGTACTCTAAAGTGAATAGTGGGACATCTTATGTACTCCTGACATTATAGAACCACTAGTAAATACACTAGTACTATAAGATGAACCAGCCTATATCCTATCTATATTCTGGATAGTCACATATAATGCCCTAAAACATGTGTTAGTACTATGGTCAGTCAGTCATCTGAGAAGCCCTTAGCTACAAATACACTACAAGTTATGTTGAAACTAAGAGCTAGGTCTGAAGGGTACCCCAAAGTGACTAGAAACATCCTTTGTCTTATGTTAACTCAGTCACCACTTTTGTGATGAGCAGAATTTGTCTAAGTCCTTTTAGTAAAATTTACTATATGTATTATGCATGAGTGCAAACTGTTAAGGTCATGTGGAGTAGTGGTTAAAGTGTCCGAAGTTTCTGAGTCATGTAATTTTCACCTGAGGTTGAGAGTTCAATCCTGGCTGGATGCAAGTTGTTAAATTGATTTTGGCTTTGGATAATTCTTTGCATGATCTTTAGCATTATCCTCTGGATTATCCCTTTAGATTATCTTGAGATTAGCTTAGAATACTTCAAGGGGATAATCCTCATGTTTGGATTATCCACATGGCCTGTTTATTAAACCCGGATTTCAGCCTTAATTGTAACTTATAAGCACTAAAGATTATCTCTCATAACTGACAATGATGCCTTGAGAGACTTGAGAAATCGCACAAGTCCAGCGATCACGTATAAAGCACGTGGTCACGTGGCATGTGAAGTTGAACTTGGTGCAGATTGCGTCTGCCAGCTCATAGCGTCGTCTGCTCTGCCTTCGCTGTACTGCAACCTCTGCTTTTGAAATGTCCTCACGCTTTCTTCTGCCAAGCTCACCATGCCTCTGGATATCGACCCCAACTATGTTCTGCAGGCCACGACTGACAGCCATTGTTGCAGCGGCACCTCGCCAGGATGACCCTCGCTATCCGAACTGGGAGACGAGGATTTACCTCGAAGTGGTAAGTCATTGGTCGAAGGTCTGGCATGCACTCACCAAATATGCCACACAGAGTCGACTTGAAAACACTTTCCCGGAGCCCTTGAAGTCATTGAGGATGCCTGAGATCGTCATCAGCGCGTTGCTGAAATTTACCCAGGCATACCAGCAGAAGGCCCTGGCATGGCTGGACCACATATTGAATGACGATGAGAGGATATACAAGAGGTACCCTCTGGCTGTGCATGAGTATGGGGAGTGTGAGGACCTGGGAAGGCAGTGGTGGACTGAAGGTGAGTAACAAGCATTGTGAGATGTCGAGCGACACACTGACTGCACCAGATCCATATTGCAAGCTGCCACCAGTGAAGAGTACGCCAGCGGCTGGCTCGGGCAATGTGCCAGCCGATGACGACACCCAGGGACATGGCGCGGAGGACCTGGGGACCAGGGACCTTGTCACCAAGGGCAAAGGCAAGGAGAGAGCTGACAAGGATGCCAGAACAGGCACAGTGGTTGAGCGTATGGTCCACGTGGAGGCGGTGGAGGATAAGGGAAAGGGAAAGAGCAAGGAGAAGGTGCAGGGCAAGGCGACCCATGCGATGAGCGAGGCAGAGGCAGAGGCAGAGGCAGAGGCAGAGGCAGAGGCAGAGAAGCAGGAGGGCGAGGACGATGATGATACTGACAATGACGACGGTGATGAGGACGACAATGCCAACAAAGATGACGATGATGAGATGGCGGAAGATGTGCCAGGTGCAGGCCAGCCCGAATCCATCAAGGTCGATGCGGCGTCGCCCCCTCCGCCAACTGCCAGACCAACATCAATCTCACCAGCTGCCCCATCACTCCGAAAGTGCAAGGCCGTCATCACAGAGTCAAATGAGGAGAGTGAGAACGAGGAGGCAGCTCTGAAGGCGAAGCGGATGAAGCCGATCGAGGTCGCAAAGGAGAAAGGTGAGGCCCCGACCACCTCTGCTCGAGCCCAGCGTGCCCAGAACAGGATGGTGCAGACCGAGGTGAAGGGCTCGAAGGTGCACATGAAGAGCGGGAAGAGGAAGGCGAAGGAGTCGAGTGATGAAGAGGAAGTACCGACCGTCAAGCTGCCAAAGAAGAAGCGCGCGACGAAGGAATACAAGAGCAAGGAGTTCATTGAAAGCGAAGATGAGACTCCAGCACTGCCTTCCAATCTACCCACCAAGACCACAGGGGACTCTAACACTGGTGTTGCGAAGATGAACGCCCCTGCCAAACCTGTCAAACAGACAATGAGGATGATGGCGACGCCTCATGTTGCACCAAAGGGGAAGGGGAAGGGGAAGGGGATGGCGAAGGGGAAGGTGACAGTGTCACAGAAGGACAAGTGGAAAAAGATGTCCACCCGCATGTCTGACTTTATGTGGGCACATGCAACGGATTCGGTGAGTAACGATCTTGTGAGAAATTGACCTGTGCTAATGTTCCTGCAGCTTGTCCCTTGCGTCAGCTGCCAGGAGAAAGAGTGGCCATGCAAGCTCAACACCGCCAACTTCAGTTGGTGCCTCAAATGTGCAGCACGAGGCATCAGTTGCAACATCGCACCGAGGAACAGGGATGGCATGCCCCTGCGAGGAAACTCACACACTGCACAGCGTGAGTTCCAAGAGATGTGCACAGCACTAGTGTTAGAGGGCAAGCCACTGCTGACGTCGCCACCTCCATACGATGTCAATGTCGACTCTGATGAGCCCGACGGTGCAGAACCACTGGTCATGGGAGCATCGAAGCACAAGCCGCCGAAGAAGACCAAGATGCACAATGCTGCAGCATCCAGCTCCAAGGTCAAGAGTGGCGAGGAGGTCGAGGCGACGATGCAGAAGAAGGTGACCACCACGCCCGATGAAGCTAACACTAAAGGCGAGGCCTCGGGGGAGAAATCATCAAAGTCCAAGCATGCCACCAAGTCCACCACCACCACTGGAGCCATGGCTCCCTCAAACTCTGGTAAGGTCGCCAACTCTGGTGAGGTCTCCAAGTCTGGCGTGCCTGCCAAGTCTGGTGCGGTTGTCAAACTTGGCGAAGGTAAGAAGTCAGGACCCAAGCCAAGGCCAGTGAGGAGCAAAAACTCAGGTGCGCAAGATGATGGCGAGGTCACCAAGACCTTGGTACGTGAGGTGGATGAGGTCCCACCTGCGAAGTCTGTTGTGAAGGAGGGTGGGCAGATGACAAGGGTGGCAATGAGAGGTCGCTCGGGCCCAATGGTGCCTGTGATCACCAGGAAGACAAAGGTGAGTGCTCAGAAGGCAGCAGCCAAGATGCCTCTGGCAGAAGGCGATGGCATGGAGGAAGCCGCCAGGCTGGCAATGGAGGCGGTGCAGGCTATGGCCTTCCAAACAGGGCCAGCCGCTCCGCTGCAAGCTAGCAGCAGCAAGTGCATGCTGACATCAGTTGCCAATGAACCAGAGGATGTGCCAGAGTTTCAGGCAGAGGTGTCAGAGGATCAGGTAAGCACGACATTTTGTCGCAGCTGGAGTCGATGTAACCATGAAACAGTGCGCATCCTTGGAGCGGCCACACGACGATCAGCAGCATTCACTGCTGATGTCCCACGAGACGAGCACAGGAGCTGCTGAGGTGGCACAGGAGATGATGCTCTCCCTGGAGATATCCAAGGCATCGAAGGGAGCAAAGTCATCCACATTAGCGAAGGCGGACACATCGATGGAGGGCGAAGGCCAGCAAAGAAGGGCCCTACATTGACTGCAAGGCAGCGAAGGAGGCGGAGGCAAAAGGACGTGAAGGCGAATCGCCTCAGAGCAGTGCCTCTGACCAGCAAGGGTGAGTGTGCCCACCACAGGGTCGCATCCATGCAGCGCTAACCAGAGATACAGCACCCCACTTGCGCGACATCCAGCAAGTGTCTACAGGAAGTCCTGCTCTATCGAATGAAGGTGACACCCCCAGTGGCAAAGAAACCTCGCGGTCATCCAACGATGACTGCGTGAATTGTGTCGAGTTGCAACAGGAGTTCCTGGCACACAAGGATGGGATGAAAGTCCAATTCCAGAAGAGGATGGCGAACCTCAACACCGTCAAGGCAGAGATCACGGCAGTGCTCCAGCGAATCAACTCGCCATCTGCACTTCAAGAAAATGTCCGGAGCATTCGCGAGGAGGTCAAGTTGGCGATGGAGGAGTTTTGCAGGCCAGTCACCATCAAGCTGCAGGAGAGTGTGAAGTTGGTGGTGGCAGACCTTGTCACCAAGCGACATTGCCTGCTAGAGCTCAAGGAGAAGGTCAACAGGTTGGAGCAAGGTGCGAACCAGACGTTGAGCCAGGCGGACGTCGGGAAGCTGTAGGGCGAATTGGCTGACCTCCATCATTCGATGGAGCTCCAGGCGGCACAGTCAGACAGCATGGAGAAGGAGCTCAGGTCATTGGCGGCAGAGGCAATCGCTCAAGCGAGCAAGCTGGAGAAGGAATTGGCGCTTGCCAAAGACGATACGATGGCAGTGGCAATGTCCACTTTGGATGAAGCAAAGAAGGTGGGGAAGGAGGTGGCGACAGCGAGAGAGGAAACCTCGCTGATGGCGAAGTTGTTGGACGCATTCAGAGAGAAGGTCGACTCTGCCATGGTCTTCACTGCCTTTCGCCCAGATAGCCACAATGTGTAGCTATTAGAATATTGGTATACATGCTTTTTAACCTAGCATGGAATCTCCATGCACTCGATTCGCCACCGCCACTCCAAGTGAACTGAATGCCTGCTGAAGTTCTTGCCCACTCCCCTTGCCATCGCCACCACCTCCATGGCTTTGCCTATGTAGATCCATGGGTCTCATTATAGAAGGTGAAACAATGTGGAAGCCTACGAGTCTACTTTAAACTGGAGTTATATTGTCAAGGTCTGGTGCCACCACTGCGGGTCTTGCGACCTGTGCCAACTTGGCCACTCTCTTTCACTTTGGTGGCTGCTTTCCCCAGATGCACTGGCTTCAGCTTGATTTCTCCCTTGTCCTTGACCTCCGGGGTCTGAGGCAGAGCTCATCTTCACTTTGTGGGAGGCTTGTTACCATCATCCAAATCCTCGGCCCTCGCATTCTTCTTCCTCAGCGAGGCCACTACCAACTCATCCCGAGTACCACGTCCATGCTTCCGAGGTGGCGAATTGTCTTCACCAGAGCTGTCTTCGCCATCGGGTTCGGGATGTGCTGGTTGACGTTTCCGCTTTGTATCAGGAAGCTTCTTCAAATCTTTCACAGCTCCTAGTGGATGCTAACTGCGGGTATTCTTGGCAGGTGACTCATCCATCACTTGACGCTGACCACACCTTTCAGTCATGTTACCTGAACTGAACTCCCATTTACCCTGACATTGTCATGAACTGGACAGCCAGCGGACGTCGGCCCATCGTCACCATGTTGACCTCTACCAGCAGTGGGCCCATATCTTTCATGTGTGGATACCAGCAGTGGGCCCACTGCTAGTGTTCTTATCCCAGTGCTCGGCCCACTAGCAGGGCATATTACAGTGTTGTAACCATTAAGCAATGGGCCCACCTCCACAGGTCAGAAGGTGGGCCGATGCCAGAGCATGTTATTGCCATCAATGGGCCCACTGCCAGAGCATGTTACCACCATCAATGGGCCCACTGCCAAAGTGTGATCAATGAGCAGTGGGCCCACTGCCAAAGGTCGGAGTGTTGGCCAACGCCAGAGCATGTTTCTCTGAGCAATATGCCCACCGCCAGAGTATGATGAATGAGCAGTGGGCCCATCGCCAAGAGTGTAAGATGACCGATGGGCCCACCGCCAAAGGTTAGAGGGTTGACGATTGCCAGAGCATGTTATCGCCAGCAATCGGCCCATCGCCAAAGCACCCTCAGTGAGGGTCTTACTGCAAGCACTCATGGGATAGGTCATCACCAGGACATGTTTCCGCCAGCAATTGGCCCACCGCCAAAGGTCAGAGGGTTGGCCAATGCCAGAGCATATTTGTCTGAGCAATGGGCTCACTGCCAGAGTAGTCAAAGGTCAGAGTGTTGGCCATCACCAGAGCATGTTATCGCCATCAATGGGCCCACTGTGAAAGTATGATTAATGAGCAGTGAGCCCATCACCATGAGTGTAAGATGAAGGATGGGCTCACTGCCAAAGGTCAGAGGGTTGGCCATCATCAGAGCATGTTATCTCCACCAATAGGCCAATAGCCAGAGTACAATAGCTGAGCAGTGGGCCCATCTCCAAGAGTATCAAATAAAAGATGGGCCTACTGCCACAGGCCAGGGGGTAGACAATCACCAGGACATGTTTCTCTCAGCAATGGGCTCACTACCAACATACAATGAATGAGCAGCAGGCCCACCACCATAGGAGTATGTCTGAGCAGTGGGCCCATCATCATGATGCTATTATTTACCGATGGGCTCGCCACCATAGGGGTACCTCTGAGCAGTGGGCCCACCAACAAGATGTTATTAGTCAGTGATTGGTTTACCATCATAATGCTGGCAGTGCCTGCACTCAGCAATTCACCTAATCGCTAACCTGACACTACATCTCTGGTGGAGTTTTTACAACATGGAGTCCTGTCTGAAACTTATTGAAGCTATCGTATAGAGTGCAGTGCCACCATTTTATGAGTTCCTGATATATGGCAAACCATGGCTTTATATTCTGGTGATGGCGAGACTCAATTTGCCAAAAAGTCGCCAACCTGGCTCTCCTTCTCTGGCGAAGTTATTAAACTGGGAGGTCTGTCTGAAACTTGTAGAAGAGGACTTATAAAGTGCAGTGCCACCATTCTATAAGTTCCTAGTATATGGCGAGCCATGACTTTACATTCTAGTGATGGCGAGACTCAATTTGCCAAAAAGTCGCCAACCTGGCTCTCCTTCTCTGGCGAAGTTATTAAACTTGGAGGTCAGTCTGAAACTTGCAGAAGAGGACTTATAAAGTGCAGTGCCACCATTCTATAAGTTTCTAGTATATGGCGAGCCATGGCTTTACATCCTGGTAATGGTGTGACTCAACTAGTAAAAAACGCACCATCCTGGCTCTCCTTCTTTGGCAAAGTTTGTTAAACTTAGGGCACTGTCTGAAACTTGGAGAAGAGAATTTATAAAGTACAGTGCCACCATTTTAGACTTCCTGGGTATATGGCGAGCCATGGCTTTACATTCTAGTGATGGCGAGACTCAATTTGCCAAAAAGTCGCCAACCTGGCTCTCCTTCTCTGGCAAAGTTTGTTAAACTTGGAGGTCTGTCTAAAACTTGTAGAAGAGGACTTATAAAGTGCAGTGCCACCATTCTATAAGTTCCTAGTATATGGCAAGCTGTGACTTTACATCCTGGTAATGGTGTGACTCAACTAGTAAAAAACTCGCCATCCTGGCTTTCCTTCTTTGGTGAAGTTTATTAAACTTGGAGGACTCTGAAACTTGTAGAAGAGGACTTATAAAGTGCAGTGCCACCATTCTATGAGTTCCTAGTATATGGCAAGCCATGGCTTTACATTCTGGTGATGACGAGACTCAATTTGCCAAAAAGTCGCCAACCTGGCTCTCCTTCTCTGGCGAAGTTTGTTAAACTTGGAGGTCTGTCTGAAACTTGTAGAAGAGGACTTATAAAGTGCAGTGCCACCATTCTATAAGTTCCTAGTATATGGCGAGCCATGGCTTTACCTTCTGGTGATGGCAAGACTCAATTTGCCAAAAAGTCGCCAACCTGGCTCTCCTTCTCTGGCAAAGTTTGTTAAACTTGGAGGACTGTCTGAAACTTGTAGCAGAGGATTTATAAAGTCAAATTTCATTATTTTATGAGTTTCTAGTATATGGCGAGCCATGGCTTTACATCCTGGTAATGGTGTGACTCAACTAGTAAAAAACTCGCCATCCTGGCTCTCCTTCTTTGGTGAAGTTTGTTAAACTTGAAGCACTATCTGAAACTTGTAGTAAGGGATTTATATAGTGAAGTGCCACCATTCTATGAGTTCCTGGTATATGGCGAGCCATGGCCTCACATTCTGGTAAAGGTGAGACTCGACCAGTAAAAAACTCAGCAATCTGACTCTCCTTCTCTAGTAAAGTTTGTCAAACTTGGAGGACTGTCTGGGATTGATAGTAGCTGCGGTATCAAGTGAAGCACCATCATTGTTTGAGTTTCTTGTAGTTGGGAGCTATGGCTTAATATCCTGATAATGGCTAGACTCAACCAATAAACACATCATTAACCTGGCTCTTCTTCTCTGGTGAAGTTAGTCAGACTTGAAGCACTGTCTGGAATTTATAGTAGACATTTCATAATGTGAAGTGCCATCACTTTCTGAGTTCCTGATCAATGGTGAGCCACAGCTTCTTATCCTGATAATAGCTAGACCCAACCAGGAACAAAATGACCAATCTGGCACTTGTTCTCTGGTAAAGGTTGTATAACCTGAAGCACAGTTTAAAAATTGCAGTAAATGTTATATCAAGTGGTGCCAGCATTTCGTGTGTTCCTTATAGATGGTGAGCCACAGTGAAAATGTAACTGGCAACCTGATGCTTCTTTTTTCACATACACTGATAAATTTCATATGATATGAAGTACTGACTATAAGTTGTAGCAGTGGCTATATACTGTGATGTCCTTTTATATGGACTTCTGGCTGATGTCAGGCTATGTTTGTACAAAGTGTGGATGCACTGAGATTCAATGCTAACAATCTGCTATTTATTATAAAGTGAAGTATCTAAGCCTTTCAAAACTTAGAGCCGCAGTTGCATTACTGTTCAATGTCAGTGTTGTATGACTTCGTAGTTGGTTGTGAGCCACATCTAATCATCCTAAATATACTCACAAGTTAGCATGCTAACTGGCTGTGATAATCTTATATATATATAACATGAAAGAGTGACTAAATCTTATAACAGCAGTTGTATGCTCTAAATTAGAAGCCTTGCATTACTTCTTGAAGTTTAGCAAGATACACACAGCCATTCTAATGATCTGTGAACACTTTGAGAAGTTCAGCATACAACTTACCATTTCTCTGCATGATACTATGTGTAATAAAGTACAACACTTTATATGCAAGATATGAAGTTGTGGTTAGTCTTGATTGTAATCACTTAGTGTTATGTGAAGAATTCAATATTGTCTACCTTTAATGAACTTCACGTGACTTGCTGAACTGGTCAAGGAATCACACTTTCCTTTTTAGTCTCTGAGTGCACATACATCTACATGAACATAATGCTCCTATATGTGTTTTCTTCTACACATTTGAGATTCTTCTTTAATACATTTTTCTATCTACATTAAATGATGATGATTATATAGACCTTATATCACAGCTAGATAGATTCTTGACAAGCTTATAAGAAGTCTATAGAGCTTGGAGTGAAATATTGCTAACTCTTCTGAAGTGAACTTTGCTGTTTTTTAAGAAGTAAAGCTTGCCAATCACTTAACATTACGGTTGACTACATGTTGTCTTGAAAAAGATATATCTGTCATTTTCTAATAAATATCTGGCATTTAGTTATCTGAGAAGCAAAACACACTTCATATGAACATAAGTGTAGCTCTTTCCAAAGAGTTACACTTAATTGTTATTGAGAATTAATATCTGTTAAGTCACAATATGATATTGGTACTCCAAGTTGCAGTTCATACTCCACAGTATATAACTTTGGCCATAAGTTTCAGATGATACTCCATTGCATACAGACTTCATTACAGAAGCAGTGCCGGCTGGTCGTTTAGCATTTTTATGTGTGAAACTATGGCTGGCTATCAGTCAGGAACTCATAACATGGTGGCCCTTCACTTTATACAACAGCTGTTATCAATTTCAGACAGTGCTTCAAGTTGAATTAACTTTACCAGAGAAGAACCACCAGGTTAGTGAAGAATCACCAGATTAAGTTTAGCCATTGTCAGGATGTGAAGCCATGGCTCAACGTCTATCAGGAACTCATGAAATGGTGGTGCTTTACTTTATATATCAACTACTATGAATTCCAGATATGCTCCAAGTTTTATGAACTTTGCTAAAAAAGGAGAGTCAAATTGCTGAGTTTTTTACTGGTTGAGTCTCACATTCACCAGAATGTGAGGCCATGGCTCTCCATATACCAGGAACTTATAGAATGGTGGCACTTCACTTTATAAATCCCCTACTACAAGTTTCAGACCGTGCTTTATGTTTAATGAACTTTGCCAGAGACAGAGAGGCAGGTTGGCGAGTGTTTACTGGTTGAGCCTCGCCTTTACCAGAATGTGAACCCATGGCTCTCCATATACCAGGAACTCATATAAATCCTCTTCTACAAGTTTCAGACAGACCTCCAAGTTTACCAAACTTTACCAGAGAAGGAGAGCCAGGTTGGCGACTTTTTGGCAAATTGAGTCTCGCCATCACCAGAATGTAAAGCCATGGCTTGCCATATACTAGGAACTCATAGAATGGTGGCACTGCACTTTATAAGTCCTCTTCTACAAGTTTCAGAGTCCTCCAAGTTTAATAAACTTCACCAAAGAAGGAAAGCCAGGATGGCGAGTTTTTTACTAGTTGAGTCACACCATTACCAGGATGTAAAGTCACAGCTTGCCATATACTAGGAACTTATAGAATGGTGGCACTGCACTTTATAAGTCCTCTTCTACAAGTTTCAGACAGACCTTCAAGTTTAACAAACTTCGCCAGAGAAGGAGAGCCAGGTTGGCGACTTTTTGGCAAATTGAGTCTCGCCATCACCAGCATGTAAAGCCATGGCTCACCATATACCTAGGAAGTCTAAACTAGTGGCACTGGGCCCATCACTCAGTACTACCACGGTGACGGTGGGTCGATGGCTGTATAATAGCAGCGTGGCAGTCAGCCGATGGCTCAGAAATACACCTATGGTGGTGGGCCCATCGCTCAGAACACTACCTATGGCAGTGGGCCGATGGCTGTATAATAGCAGCATTCGTGGTCAGTCGATGGCTCAGAAATACACCTATGGTGGTGGGCCCATCGCTCAGAATGGCTCCTATGGCGGTGGGCCGATGGCTGTATAATAGCCCCGTGGCGGTGGGCCGATGGCTCAGAACACTACCTATGGTGGTGGGCCCATCGCTCAGAACACTACCTATGGCGGTGGGCCGATGGCTCAGAACACTACCTATGATGGTGGGCCCATCGCTCAGAATACTACCTATGGCGGTGGGCCGATGGCTGTATAATAGCCCCGTGGCGGTGGGCCGATCACTCAGAAATATACCTATGGCAGTGGGCCAATGGCTGAGAACACTACCTATGGCAGTGGGCCCATCGCTCAGAACACTGCCTATGACGGTGGGCCCATCACTCAGAACACTACCTATGGCGGTGGGCTGATGGCTGTATAATAGCCCTCTGGCAGTGGGCCGATCGCTCAGAAATATATCTCTGGCGGTGGGCCGATGGCTGTATAATAGCCCCATGGCGGTGGGCCAATGGCTCAGAAATATACCTATGGCGGTGGGCCAATGGCTCAGAACTACCTATGGCAGTGGGCCCATCGCTCAGAACACTACCTATGACGGTGGGCCTATCGCTCAGAACACTACCTATGGCAGTGGGCCGATGGCTGTATAATAGCCCCCTGGCAGTGGGCCGATCGCTCAGAAATATACCTATGGCGGTGGGCCCATCGCTCCAGCCTTCCCTTCGTTGCCATGAGCCGATCGCTGACAGCTCCTTACACAGACCGATGGGCCAACGTCCGCTGGCAGTCCAGTTCATGACAATGTCAGGGTAAATGAGAGTCCAGTTCACAAACATGACTGAATGGGCTGTGCTGACTGCGAGTGATCCTGCTGGGGATATTACTCTGAAGGGCATCGGTGATCGACCTTCCCTGGAGCGCTTTGGCTTGACCTGATGGACGGCCTTCTGTGACTGCTGCCTTCCTCGTCTTGGGTATAAACGGAGGCAGTGGTGGTCATTCAGCACCACTGCTAGGTACGGATGCATGCACATCATCCTCTTCACCATCATCAGAGGCCCCGCCACTGGTCTCCTGGCTCGGCCCTTCATCTCCTCCACTTGGAATGATTGGGTTGTCGGCCATGGTGGCAGGCTGGTGAGCCTTGTGAACTTTGGCAGCGGTAGCAGCACCATCGTGAGTTCTTGCAGAGGCATCACCTTCCTGCTCCTCCTGGCCCCCAAGGCCATCGCCACCTTGAGAGGCACCGCATATGGCAGGCTTGCTCACTGGCTTCACCATGGCATGGGTGACGTTCCCTTCCACCATGTCCAAGGTAATGATCTCGCAACAGTGAAGCAGCTGCTCTACTGAGTCAAATGAGATCGCCGAGTTCGCCACGTAGTCGGGAAGGTTCGTCGGTTCGCCCTCCTCAATGAACTGAGATCATGTGAGGTCCCTCAGTGCCATACCAATCATGAGTGCAGATTGTTGTATGCCCTGTGGATGTAAGAACCGATATTTTGTCAGCCATGGTTTGTCACCCAACCAGTTCTCGACGATGTCAAAGTTGTCCACCACATGAAATGACGGCGGGAGGTAGCGCTGGCCATATGACCATTCGCTCCAGGGAATTGGATCATACCTGGCGAAACGATACACCTGGGGCTATATGACGGATGATCAATGATGGCTATGAATCCCCACTAAAGGAGCTCACCACAGTCGCAATCTTGACTTGCTTCAGCATATCCTGGTATCATGGTTCGACAGAAAGGGTGGCGAGAAACACGTCTCTCCTTTTGACGAGGTGGGGCACAGTACTCCCCACAGTACTCCCGCCAGTGAGATGTGGGGCTCGGCCTTGAAGCTCAAGCCTCAGCTCCTTTGTACTGGGCTCCAGTTCATTCGATGCTTCATCAGTCTCCTCCATGTCAAATCTGTGCAGTGCGCCCAGAGGAAGGTCTTGGAGACCTCGCTTTTCCTTCATCTTGGCACCATCACTACCGCTCGCTTGAGGTGCACCGCCATTGTTAGCCTTACATCCATTGGTGGTGGTGACTGCCTTGCCCTTCGCTTTCTTCGCAATCATGCTCTCGCCATCCCCTGAATCTTCATCGCTGGCAGTATCTTCTTCGGAAGCCATGCTGGGTATATCTGGCGAACTCCGATCAGAGTCATGGCTGCTTCTGGCATCGTCTTCCAAGTCGTATGCATCTTTTGTCTTGCATTTACGCCCACCGCCTTTGGCTCTGCCAGGGGCAGCTTTGCCCTTTGTCGCCTTCGATGCCGCCTTTCCTGTGACCTTGCGCACAGGTTTACCCTTCTTCTTCACCTTCCCCGCCTTCTTCGGTGTGAGTGCTTCTTGGACCTCGTCTTTGGATCCTTCTTCTAATGCCTGTGCTGATCTGTCAAGTGGAGGAAGAGGATCATACTTGGTGGGAGCAGCTTCGCCATCCTTGTCGAAGTACTGGGTGAATCGCATGGTCTGCTCAGGTCCATGTTCCTCTTGGCATGCCCGCCAGTGATCAAGGAGGGCACGAATGGGAACACTTGTCAACTTTGCAGGATCCATCCACTGAAAGTTCTCAGGTAGCATCTCCACTGGAATAACCTCATTGATGTCATCTATGCTGTTCAGCTTCGTCCATGGTGACTTGCAGTTCCGAACACCCTTCGCCAATGCTGTAAACTGGTCAGCATCTCTCAACACCCAGTGGGAGTGTCATACCGTAGTGATGATTCATGAAGTCTCAAACTTGTACCTTCATCACCTTAAGAGGCGCTTCCGCCATACCTTCGAGCACCGATGAGAGCAGAGGAAAACCATTGGCCATCAACTGAATCTTGTCCATGACCCGCATGCAATCAGCAGGTGTCTTCTTCACCATCACCGTAGTCTCAGTCGCACCTAAGGAATCAGGTCAGTGTGCCAGCGACAATGCAACTGAGGTCTTCTTACCGTATTCGCCTTTGGCCCACTCAGAGAACACCTTTGCTAGAGGCTGGTAAGCACACAGCCACCCAGGATAGGTCCCGAATGGAGTTCCATTGGTGATGGCGTGGTTGACCTCCACCCTTCACTCGGGGTTAGCAGATGGTGACAGTCGGATGGTCTATGCTCACATCTCTACCTTCAGACTCCCCGCTTCCTTCGGATATGCTAGCATGAATGCCATGTGAATGCCCATGGTGTCTCACATAGTCTTGGCGAACTTCTTCAGATATTGCATCATTCGCTGCTCCCTTAGCCTGTCTTAGGTCAGGATTTGCCTTATGCTACGTGACAGGAGGTATGCACTTCATTTTCATCTTATCATCCAGAGTGCCATTCTGCCATCTCTCCACCTTTTTCTCATACACCTTCTGCTCCTCCTCGGACAGTTGTGCTCATTCGGCACTCTGTGCAACTCTTCACACCTTGAAGGCATTGCAACCCTTTTCTGTCATGAGTGCTCTCATGGCCTCAGTCACCTTGTCCCTCTCCAGCGCATCCCACACCTTGAAGACATTGGGCTTGCCAGAAACATGCATACACTTTTTTGTCGCTTTCTCCTGCGCATGGCGGGCATGGTTATTGAGCCACTCTCGGATTTTCTGTGGTGAGAGTTAGTGGGGACCTCACAGACATGAAACACTGCTCACAGTTTCCACAATGATGTCATCATAATTTGATGTGTCGACAAACTGTGTCTTCAGCTTCTGGCGTAAGCTCAGAACCAGAGTCTTGCGACCCTTGGCATCTGCCATGTCATAAGACTGCAGCTTCTCAGAGAGTATGGGCTGATGCTCCATCAAAATTACAAATCTCGCCGGCATGCTTTCTCGATGTCAAGGATGAGATTTTTGTGTTGGGGCAGTGAAGGGGGTCGATAGTTCAACGGGCAGTGCTCTGTCCATTTCCTCGTCGGCCGCCCACAACTCAACATGCACGTGCTGATGGCCCATTTGGGCTTACACCAATTACCCTCATTTCTATGGTGTGTGGTGACTGCTGAAGCATTGTATGTGTATTTTTCACAGTGGTGGGAGGTGATAGTAGGTATGCACTAGCATTCATGTCTGGTGAAAGGCAATGTTGAACGCCGCTTCTGTGGCAGAGCACACCATGCCAACTCTATCTCGTCAGTGATGTCGGTTATGAAAGATAATCTTTTCTATCAATAAGTAGCAAATTTTCATGAGAATTGCTACTTTTAAGTAGACTTATCTGTAGGTGCATAGATTAATTTAGAATAATCTTAATATAATCTTCCAGATAATCTGAGGATAATCTTCTGAATAATCTGAGAATAATCTGAAGATTAGCAATAAAATACAATTTTAACTTTGACACTAGCCAGGATTGAACCCTGGACCTTAGGTTGATTTTATAGAATATAATTCCAAGTGACACTTTAGACCACTCGACCATTAGGCCATACATCAAAACTACCTTATATTAAATTAGACATCTTTTTCTTGAAAAAGACTTAGCCAAATTCTGTCTATTAGAAAAGAGTAAGTAAAAAACACTTGACTTTTATTATAGATAGACAAGACTTATAAACAAACATTACTCTGAGTCTTATAGTCTTTTCTAATGCTTGCAGCCTTCATATAATGTAGTACAATATGTAATTAATAGAATATATGTTTCTACAGTTACTTCAGCAAAACAGAACTTTGCTATACAATTAGAAGATAGCTATAAAGATCTTGTATATATAAGTGCTCAGTCTATAATATAATAGACTCTAGAGTATAAGCCTAAAATGAACAAATAAAATACTGTCTCTCAATAACTTGTTATATATTATAGATGACTATATTAAGATACTCTATAGTACTGCATGATAGTTTACAAAAACTGTAAGCTGTAGAACAAGACTATAATAAGATGCAGAGTACTGTTTGTCTATAAGTCTTGTCTATCTATAATAAAAGTCAAGTGTCTTTTACTTACTCTTTTCTAATAGACAGAATTTGGCTAAGTCTTTTTCAAGAAAAAGATGTCTAATTTAATATAAGATAGTTGTGATGTATGGCCTAATGGTCAAGTGGTCTAAAGTGTCACTTGAAATTATATTCTATAAAATTAACCTAAGGTCCAGGGTTCAATCCTGGCTAGTGTCAAAGTTAAAATTGTATTTTATTGCTAATCTTCAGATTATTCTCAGATTATCCAGAAGATTATCCTCAGATTATATTACAATTATCCTGAGTTAATCTATGCACCTACAAATAAATCTACTTAAAAGTAGCAATTCTTATGAAAATTTGCTACTTATTGATAGAAAAGATTATCTTTCATAACTGACAAAGATGATCTCGTGAATGCTGGGCGGAGGCAATCTAATGATCATCTGCATGCCAATCTGTGGGATAAAGGGCTTCCTCGGAGTTAGCCTCGGCCAATTAGATGGCAGTGACGAAGGGCCCAGACATGGCAGACCACCCGGCCCGTGATCCAGCATGGTGACATCAAGTCTGGCTCAGTGGCATGATGAACATGTGAGATGTGCAAGGGATGTGCTTGCAAGCAACATGCAGGCAGATGAATGCATACTGTGCTTTGCCATTCTGGCCCCTCCTACATTCTCCCCTGCATCTGCAAGCCAACCGCCTGAGCCTGCCATACACCTGTGCATTTCTTCAACCAATGCATGCTGTAATCGTCCCATTAATTGGCAGACAGCATCAAGATGAGTGATCTGTCACCCATGCCACTGACCGATCAGATAGCAGGAGTCTTGGAGCTCATGTTCCGCTGGAAGCTGCATCTGGCCACTCATGCAGCCCATTCTGCACCATCCATAGAAGTGTCTCCGTCCATGCCATCTGCCCTCCTATTGGAGTGCAATGGCATTGCAGATGCTCTTGTGAAGGTCATCCGTAATCCTGGTAGTCATTAGTCTTGCCGCAGGTCTGATCACACTGATCATGCCATTGTAATAGTAAGGCTGCAGTGGGACATTGATAGATATTGTGACAGCCTTTCGATTCAGCTCACGGGGCAGAATGAAGTCCTCGAGGCAGAACTGAAACTGAAGTGGCCTCCTCCATTTGGTGAGAGCGAAATACGCATAGACCAGCCGGCCACCCTCGTGGACATGCACGGACGCATCTTGGCTTGGATACTTCCAAGAGTGTTGATATCAGACTGCCAGGTGAGTGGCTTGCCCAGCCTTGCGCTGTGATCTGACAAATTTGTCAGACGAAGATGCTCCAAGCGACCAGGGCCCTACACCCAGCAATAGCAGCCAGTAAGCCTTCCAGCACCACCGCCAGTTGGCGACACAACCCGTTGTACTTCTTGCCTCCTGAGGAGTGTGCCCAATTCCCAGCGGGCTCCTTGTGTCTCTCGCCAGGTTGGTTCCAACAAGTAAGAGAGGTGGGTCTCCTCGCCACACCATTTGCCTTGCATCTGAACAGGCTTTGCAGCATATGGAGTCTGGGAGGCTGGAGACCTCCGCCAGCCTGAAGCTTGAGGGCGGAAGAAGTTGGCTGCATGATATTCATGACTCCTCCACATTGCGGGGTGCCATCCTGGCCGTCGTTCACCCAACACTATATGCTGCAGGACGCCAGTGCTTGGGTTTGATTCAGCAAGATCCAGAATTGCGAGAGATGACACTGAACTGGTCGTCACCATTCAATGTGCTCCAGGTGATCGCCAACCGGGAAACCCCTTTACACCGAGATAGCAAGACAAGATACACCTTCTATGACCTGTTGGCGATGTTGGGCAACTACACTTGCACGTGGTTGAACTTCCCCGCCATGCATGTCGCCATCGATTATAGTCCTGGAACTGTTGTAGCCTTCTGCGGAAAGGCGATTCATCATGGTGTCACTCGAGCAGATGGCGAAAGGCTCGTCTATGCATACTTCATGCGAGAGGGCATCCAGAACAGGCTGGGCATTCCGGTGCCCCACTGGATGCAAGCTTCATATTACGCCTCACACATTGGCATGTGCACAGTTCATCACCGAGTCTGCATTTCTAACTCAGAACAGGTCCTAACTGGCTCGCTTATTAGAGGGACATCATGCTAAAGACTGATGGTGACGAGAACACTATGCAGGGGATGGAGAGTGTCGATGGCAGCTTCATTGGCAGGACAAAGTTGGCAGAGGTGATGGCGAAATGTATGGAGTCGAGAAGTTCCGAATGCTAGCTGAAGGTTGGCAGCGGTGATGGCGGTGGCGCTGGCGAGCGCGCGGTATGAGTGCATTTCACATCTCGACAGTGTTCAGCTCAAGGTGTAGTTATCACTGATGGCAGCATATGGTTGGCGGACCTCGAAGTTGGCGGAGGTGGTGGTGAAATGTATTCAGTCAAGAAGTTGTGAGTGCTAGTGGGGCAGATGGTGGCAGTGTTGGCAAGCACGCGGTGCAAGTGCAAGTTTCCCATTTGTAAATTATGCTACTCCGAGTCAATGTAAAGTTAGCACTGAGGGTGACATATGATTGGCGGACCTCTTGTGAACATGGCATCCTTATCTCCATAACGCCGATATGGTGCCTAAAGAGACCACAAGGTGATAGGGCCCAGGCATTGCAGCCATTTGTAACCACATTCTTGATGGGTAGTCTGGTGGGCAGCAAGGCCATGTGTGATTTGCATGTGTTGTACGATAGGGACACAATGCTCATCAATGGATTTGGAATATGACTCCCCACTGATCTGAACCATGAGCAGATGCAACAAAAGCAGGCTCGTTGTAGACCTAGATGATGAGGTTGAGTTTGTGACCAAGGTAGCTAAGCAGACCACTAGGGGAGTGCGCTATGTGGATGTACCTTTGCCCATGCCCATGGGTTCAAATGCCCCATCACCTTTGAAAAGTCCATCAAAGGCTCCTGCTTCAGGCTCCTTGTTTAACTTGGATAATGGTGATGTCCTGGGCAACATAGGTGTACCAATTCAGCTGGATCCGGCGGCTCAAAAGACAAAGGTGGGCACTCCCGCCATGACCATCTGATGGTCTGACCATGCACGATAGACCCAGAATGACTTCATGAGGGACTGGATACCCCATTGTGATGACTATCTTCATGCCATTGTCGAGATGGAAGCTCCACCTGAGCCCAGAAACTGTGCAAAATGCAAGGTTGGTGAGGGACAGTGGCGATGCCTGGACTGTATGGGCAGACCACTCACCTGTACCGACTGCTGTCGTAACAGCCATCGGTGTGCTCCTTTTCATCGGATAGAGCATTGGCAGGGTCAGTATTTTGAGCTGGCATCACTGTATCGGGTCGGCATCTGCATCCATTTGGGCCATGACAGAGATCCCTGCCCTCTGGGTGCCTTCACAGCACATAACAACCCTGCACGGTGGTGGCCCGAGGTCCAATTTCTGGAATGCCTCCAATGAAGACCTAAATGCACATGATGGCGAGGTTCCATTCAACTTTGCACTGCTGGCAGGTGCCCTTGATGGTGAAGCAAGGCAAACCGACGATGCTTCCGATTCCACTTGAGAGGAAGATGTGCCACCAGTGCTCTCCTGGCCACCTCGCCGTGATAGTTATGGGAATCGCATCATGGTCATTGTCAACATCTCTGGCATTCACCATATCGGCATTGACTGGTGCCAGTGTGAGATGGGGGTGGAGCGTGACATGCAGCTTCTTCAAATGGGACTTTACCCTGGTGCCATCAAGGATCCCCATACCGCCTTCACATTCGCCATTCTTGACGATTTCCTTCTGGAGAACAAGGAGTGCAAGATGGCAGCATTGAACTACTACAGCAAGCTCAAATGGGTCACGAGCAATGCCTTTCCTGGCACCATTCCCATAAGTGTTCACATGCATTCCCATGGTCCAACTGTTCATGCCAGTTCCTCGCCAGGACCGTTATCGTGAGCTGATGTGAGTGTCCTGCCAATGGCGCCAACTCAAATATTGCAAGTGGCACAGCTTCTCACACGATGCCCTCCATCCTGTGGAGAAGGATGGCCTCGCCATCTTTTGTCCCACCTGTCCCCAGCCTGGGCTCAACCTGCCTTTCAATTGGCAAGCGGATCCAGTCTAGTGGAAGTTCAAATGCGGCTTCATCATGGATGGCAATTTCAGTGCAAAGCACATGAAGATGAAGCACCCCGAGGAGGACATCACCCTCAGTGATGGCCAGGCATTCATGGTCTTCCAAGAGGATTACAAGGCTCATCTGGCGGTGGCCATGGAGTCGCATCAGGTGCATGTCTGGCTGCACATTTTTCTTCTGCCCTTGACTCCTAAGCCCACCAGCGCTCCACTTGTCACGAGCACCGCACTGTCAATCAGGCCAATGTGGATCGTGCCAACCTCGATGCCACAGGAATCGGGGCCACTGCTTGCACCAGACATGGTTTCTTCATCCCTCATACTGTCGTCGATTTCCAGAAGGGAGAAAGGTTTGCATATGTCTCTTGTTATGATCCATTCTCACCGATGCACCCTCTGCAGACAAATGAATATGGATTACTCTCTCAGCAATGCACTCCTGACCCTCACTGGTATCACCCTCATCCTCATCATATATGACATCATGTGCCAGTATGGCGTCCATGTCTGCAAACAATTCCGCCACAGCACCTATCTGAGGATGCTCTTTGAGCTCAAGATAGACCAAGGCATTGGCTTGTTTCATGTGCACGGACACCAAGATTGCTGCTTTCAATGGTTCTCACCCAACTTTATAGTTGGCACTGGTATGGTCGATGGCGAGGTCATCGAGACCCTGTGGGTGCCGACAAACGAGGTCTCAGGCAGTACCAGGGGCATGACCGGAGCTCACCGCCAAGAAGTCCTTGACGATCACATGAATGACTCCAACTGGAAGAAGACGACTCGCATGGGTGAGCCTGGTTCCTCCTTCCCTATTTGCCACCTGCTTTATGCTGCCTACAGTGCCAAACTTGATGACGAAGTGGAAACGCATGCTCCTGGGCTTCCCACGAAGCAAGGAGTCCTTTGAAGCTTTATCTGCATCCACAGATGAGGAGGTCCTTGAGGCATGGCAGAAGGAGTATGCCACTGAAGCCACATCCTCGCCCTGGACATTGAGGATGAAATGGTGGACCATGCAAATGCGCTTTGAGTCAGGGTTCACTGGGGTGTATGCATATTCATGTTTGCTATATCAGTGTAGTGATCATCATGTATGTAATTCCTACTCACCAATATCACATTTGGTGAAGTGACCTCCATCCTCGACTAAGGGCTTCATCTCGGCATGTGCTCTCCAATCGCATGACATCAGACATCAAATAAGGTCAATCAGATATCAACCTTGGCTCATCCACTCACCATCATATCTGCTCAGTCTTTAACATCCAATGCACACCCCTGCCTGTTCTCCAGAGGGAGGTTGCAGTTGGAAGTCTACACTTGGAGGATCCAAGAAGCTGTTCTGGCACTGGAGCCTGAGCCAGGTCACTTCACTGAGGTCTGTTGGGAGGAAGGCTTGCCCCGGGAGATGATACACCTTTCTTGCTGATATTGCCTGACCCTGCTGAGTCCTGTGCAGTTCACCATTAGGGGTATCTGTGGCGACCTCGCATTGGCGGGTCATGCTGACCATATTGACCATGACGGAGTTATCGCCAGTGTCCTCACCATCTGCACTTTCAATCGCGAAGTTCTGCACCTCATCAGCATTGACATCAAGGTGATTCCACACCCCACCACCCTCATTCCTTGTCCTAAGAACCTACTCGAAAATTCACCCGACTACTGGTGGAAATGGAATCATCAGGTTGGGCCGGCGGGGAGCCCTATAAAGGCCTGGTGGTACAAATTTGGTAATCTCTGGGTGAGTGGTACGTTTTAGCATCTTCCAGTCTTGCTGAACCTTGAGAACTTAGGAGAAGGTGTACACCATCTCTGAGTCTACACTGGTGCAGCTTGAACAGCTGCATGTTCATGTTGTGCACCTCACTAGTTGGTTGCAGGAGAGGATGGATCAGAACCTGGATGTGGTGCTGGAAGAGTTGCAGGATGCGACGCAGCAGCTGCGTGAGTTAGGAATGTAATCACCCAATGCCAGGTGTCCGTGCTGTAGTGTGTCGAATGTAAGGTTGTCATGTCTTTGAACCTGGGTAATGTACCTGGTGTGGTAAGGCAAAACATAGTCGCCACATACTCTCCTCAGAAGGGCACATCCCCAATGGTATCTCATGCATGTCTCAAAAGTTGATGTCACATGGGAGAGTTTGGCGAAGTCATTCTGGACTGCATGTTCAGATGGCGAGTGATATCCGCCACAGTTCACCAACCCTACTCACAGTGGAAAGGAGTGCCATTCATCACCACATACTCTACCCAGAAGGGCACATTCCCAATTGTATCTGATGCATGTCTCGAAATGCCGATGCCAGTTCGGAGTGTTTGGTGAAGTCATTCTGAACTCCATGTTCAGATGGTGAAGTTTATTCGCCACAGTTTGCCAACCCTTCACACAGTGGGAGAGAGTGCCATACTGTAAGGAGAGCTGATAGTGAGCTAACCAGAATGGGAGGGAATGATGGGTGGATTACGTGGAAATTATTGGCCAGTGCTAGCTCCATCATTGCCCTGTTAGGCGATGGACCAATCACTGAAAAATATGCCCATGGTGATGAACTGATCACTGAGAACTACACCTATGGTGGTAAGCCGATGGGTCAGAGCTTTCCCCATGATATTGGGCCAATGGGTCTGAGCAAGAGGTGCCACATGAGCAATGACTCGGTGTCAGAGCCCCCTTCTTCTGTGGTGTCCTTCGGCTCGTATGCTGATTTGTACACATCTGCATCCTCATCTACTCCATGCTCTTCGGTTGACTTCGGGTACAATCTGTTCACTTCGTATGGTCTACTTCGTGGCTCAGGCAACCAGGCGTGGCATCTGCCCATGCTTCCCCCCGACCAATCTCCATGTTTCATACATCCACCTATGCTACCCCCTGATGAATCACCCAGTATGTTCCTTCACCCACCCATGCTCCACCAAGATGACACGGACATGATACAAGCCCAGTTGACAACCTAGGGCATGGCAAGTAACTCAGCTATACCCGGGCTAGTCAGATATTTCAGGCGACCCATGCCTATGAGCTCAGAAATATACCTATGGCGGTGGGCTGATCACTCAGAAATATACCTATGGTGGTGGGCCGATCACTCAGAAATATACCTATGATGGTGGGCCGATCACTTAGAACACTACCTATGGTGGTCGGCCCATCGCTCAGTACTACCACAGTGGCGGTGGGCCAATGGCTGTATAATAGCACCGTGGTGGTGGGCTGATTGCTCAGAAATATACCTATGGCGGTGGGCCGATGACTGTATAATAGCCCCGTGGCAGTCAGCCGATCGCTCAAAAATACACCTATGGCGGTGGGCCGATGGCTGTATAATAGCCCCATGGCGATCAGCTGATCACTCAAAAATACACCTATGGTGGTGGGCCCATCGCTCAGAACTATCACTGTGGCGGTGGGCCCATGCCTGTATAATAGTAGCACCATGACAGTGGGCCGATCACTCAAAAATACTCCTATGATGGTGGGCCCATCGCTCCAGCATTCCCTTCGTCACCATGAGCTGATCGCTTACAACTCCTTACACAGACCGATGAGCTGATGTCCGCTGGCTGTCCAGTCCATGACAATGTCAGGGTAAATGGGAGTCCAGTTCACAAACATGACTGAATGGGCTGTCACCAGGTGATCACTGGTGGATCGATGCTTTTAATGGGTAGCCAAATACTTTTACAATGTTCAAGCTCTCTCTGATCAAGTGAAACAGGGGTGGATGAAGTTTCACCTTTTGATGATCTTTTGGCCACGGAGTTTCCATTGCGTGATGACAGTGTCATAACCACGCTGAATGTGAGCTACATACCCGAATTCTCAGCAGTACTTGACAAGCAGATTGCGACATGGCAGGATGGACGTTGGGGTCCCCAGGAGTATTCGAGGTGGCCGCAGATGTTCGACTGGAAGGTCATACATCACATGTGTATACCAGGTATGGCTGCTGTGTTGGAGGCAGATGCGATGGTTCTGTGGGACAAGATCAGGTTATGGGAGTGGAAGGTGGATTCGACCTGCAGTATACCCGATCTGGGCTTTCTGATGGAGGAGAAGTTCAACGCACTGGCTGAGGCAGCACTGTGGGTGATGGACAATTTTGCTCACCAGCTTGGCAGAGCAACTTCGAAGAAGATGAAACCCGTCCAGCAACTCATACTAATGCTAAGTCAGTGTCTGGACCATCTTCACCTCCTGCTGATGACTTGCACCAATGTGATTGCACTCGGGGCACACATGCAATGCCTCACACTCAAGCTGTGGGGGTTTGTCAACTATTACACTGTCATTGTCAGTCGGCTGGAGATGCCAACTCTCTGCAGGAAACCCGATTGGGATATTTTGCCTGTACGAGGTGCTTTCATGAACGACGCCAATGTTGCGCATTCATTGTTCCACGTCGGCATACAGTTTTGGTTCATTCAGACTAAGACAGAGAAGACAAAGATCAAGAAATGGGCTGGTCCTGTGTTGGTGAGCTATAAGCTAAGCCTGGAAATGTCGTGGCCATGCCTGCTCAGGCATGAGATGGGCCTTGCAGGAATCTTGCACTGTGTGGGTGAATGACCCGCTAGGGGAAGATGAACCCACACTCATGAAGCATCGTTGACACAAACTTTCCCACATATATTTTGCACCACTACATCATCTCACGACCATACCTCTCGCGCCGATATCCATCGTAAGGATTTCTGCAACGTTCGCGGCAGCGGCCGTAACGCCCGAGGCGTTCCCCCCCGGACCCCCCCTTACCTGGGAGAAATTGCATTTCCCCCAGACCCCCTTTGCTCACGGTGCTGTGTTGCAGCTACTATTCGCAACAAAGCTACACCGGTTGTCATCGTGTCATCTACATTAGCTTGTAATTATCGGGTTTATCTACGCGTCAATTTATTTCACGACCTCTACCGTGATACCTCCCTCCATGAACTGCTTCTAACATTGATTATATGAAGGCTTCTGTTTCTCCTTGCACTGCTTCTCGAATGGCACTAGTTTGTGCACTGTACTCGCTACAGCATCTAGATTCCCGGGAACTGTGTGACTGTCAGCCTGAGCAGAAGCCTACTGTGAAGTCACACCTGGCACAACACTCCTGGCCAAGACACCATCATCTGTGTAGGCCTCCCCCAGTGTATGATAAGATGATGACGGTGATGCCATTGGCAAGGCAATGCCGTATGTTAACTCTGAGGTCCGCATCTTGTTACCGGGATGTCCCGACATCCGATGTTCAGCTTCACCATCACCTGGGGTTGATGCACTAACAGTGGATGTTCGCGAGGGAGCTGTGCTGACATAGCGACTGACAGTGGATGGATGCGAGAGAGCTGTGTCGATGTAGGGACTGACAAAAGGCATCAGTGTTTCTTCGGGTTGGCCAAGTGCTTGTAGGCGTGTGATAAGATCAGCACACGTATCTGTAGCCTGGAGTAGCTCCTGCATTCGAATTACTCTCTCGTTAGCATGGCGAGAGGTGCTGCTGATGCGTTGACCATACATGGGAGACCTTCTGCTGACTGCCGGTGATAAGTCCATAGTAAGCGAGCAAAGGCCATCAAGAACATTAGATGAGATGGACGAATCTGAAGCACTTTCGGATGGAGTTTCAACTCCGGGAGATGACAAGCTTGAGCCAGGAGCCAAGAGTTTGTTAGTAGGCAGGTCAGGGAGTATTTGAGATATGTCCATGGCTATGTCCTCTTGTAGATCGTGAGATCCCTGTCTCTCTAGCACCACCGCGGCATCTTCAGGTGTCGAAGAGGTATCTGGCTCAGTCTCGGTAGCATCATCAGCCTCAGAGTCATCTGTGAGCATTGTCTGTAGCAAGCGAGTTTCATAATCAGCATGTGAGAGTCCATCTTGTGGAGAAGCGATGATTTCGTCACTAGATTTTAAACCGGTCCTCGCCGCATATTCAGGAACTTCTGAGCGTGCCTCGGGAGCTGTACGTAGGTAAACGTAGTGATCACGGAATTGGTCCATGTTGTCGCATCGTGCAAAGAAGTCGAGAATGACCTGTGTGATAGGAATAAATATCCACACATTGATGCGTGACAGCCGACCTCCGTGCTTGTGATCTTGGAAGTAGTCGCCCTTCAGGTGGTTATTATGAGATTCTAGGTGGTTGGTGGTCCTCGGCACGTCTTCAGCAGGAACACTGAGAATTCCTGCGGCCTTGATCACTCCTGCGCGAGACCACTGGAGCCAATACTCATATGTTGCCAAGTATGAGGACAGATAATTGAGAAATTTGAGGCCACCGATGGATTTTTTCTTGTCGATGTCACTTCGATGGTGTCCAAGGGATTTGAAGTACGCAATCTCTTCTTCGTAGGCAGCCTTTGCGATATTGTAGTCAATGATCTCTTTGATTCTACACAATGGCCTGTCAGTCTTTCACATGGTGTTGATTGCGTGCAAGACCATACAGTTGCATGCATAGCTGAGCGAGCCGTGAACGGACTCCTTGGCGATGCTCGCCTTTCGGTATTCCAGCCAGGCAGCGATTTAAGCCTGATCGCCAAGACTGCCAGGTATGGTACAGGCACAAGATAAGGAAGATATCAGGCCAGTGTGTTGTCATCACTGAGCGCTCGATAGTGTCATTGTCACTACTGCCAATTAGGGGTGCAAATTCTCGCCAGATGTGTTGAATCCCATGCCTTGAATCCAATGCCCCAGTAAAGACCGTAGAAGCTCTGTGTTGTAGTCAGCATGAACACCTCGTGATGAGGTCTCCTCCTTCGCAGAGAACACAATGTAGGCCACTGGTATTCCCTTCTTATTGTGATCAATAGCCATCAGAATCCAGACATTAGCACGAGCTGACGAGAAGCCAAAGGTGAGATCCATGAGAAGATGCTTCTTGTGACCATGTTCCCATGCTGTAGAACGTTGCCGTGGAGTTGTGATGATAAGTACAAAGTGATCGGAGATGCCCTCAACGAAGGGCTGATAGAACAGGCATGACTCAGTGAGGCGGGGATCAGGTGGTGCTGGATTCTTAGAGCGAAACCAGATGTCAATGTTCTCATGTGCCAGGGAGTGCTGCGGTACACCCGTCTTGGTGGCTAGACTGTGGTAGATCGAGGAAGTATCATGAGGCAGATACACGAAGCGATGGTGCTTGTCGAAGGCCGCTTTGATCGGAGGCCAGTGGACCTTTGACCATGTGTTGACCTGGGTGTATGCGGATGCTGCAGGAACATGGTTCTTCAGCAGTTCACGTGAATATATGCAGATGTCAGGGTGTAGAGGCAGGCGAGGATTTCGTGACATTCACTTGGTTGCTGTACACTTCACCGTGTGAGCAAATATTCCTGTGAGTTCATTTATGACGAGGACATTTTTCGCTGTATTCTTTCATGTTAGGCATGCTGCTATTTGCAAATCTACAGAAGACCATACTTTCTACATCGTATGTCACAGTCATCTTGATGAATGCATCACACCCCACGTTTTCATATGGCATCTGTCTCGCAGTGGCTGGCTGATGACCCATGGTGTGATCCGAGCTGCAGATGCACTGAAAGATATATGTACCATGTGAATACTTGAATTTTGATCCTGACGCCTTCAGCGGAGTAACATTTGATGTCCGTATCGACCACTTTGAACTGGCATCCCTCAGTATAGTACCTGGGATGTGTAATCGGAGCTCAGCCAAGAGTTCAAGAGCTTTCTCTGTGAATGAATTAGTCTCTTGATGACAGGCTATATGCACGAGACACACTTTGCTCCTCATCCTCATGCTTGAATCTCCTCTTCTCGCATCCCGCAGTCAGAAGTTTTTCTCGTAAGGTATGTCGCTGTAACGTGCCGCCATTGTATTGCTGGACACAAGTACCAAGCGGTACTTGTGTCCTAATCTTATCTAATCTCATCATGTATTATATAATTGTTGTGTACTGTTTGTACATGCTCTGCGTGTATCGAGCGCACGTTGGTGTGTTGGAAGCAAGAGACTTACCACACCACGACCTTGATACACGCATTGACGCTCCCGAATAGAGCTTGATGCACTGTATCTGAGGTTAGGTGTGATTAAGTCTTGCCCACCATTATACTTTTTTACAGTCCAATTCGCCCTGCGAAAATTTCTATTCGACAGTGAAGACCCCCATCAAGAAATCAAGAACCTTAACTTGCCACCCAATGGCAAGTCAAGGCCCCAAAAACACACAGATAACACGCTCCCAGTCAAGACAGGCAGAGCACGCGCTCTGGCAGGCGTGGCCGAGAGCGCGCCCGATGACGGCGTGCATGTGGACACTGACACGCCAGCCCCAAAAACACCGGACCGTGGGCAAGAACTGGCAGCACCAGCCCCACGATCCCCCACACTGTCGTACGTTGAACCCGAGCGCTCAACACGAGGAAGCCGAACGGACGAGCAGCGGTGGGAACCCGCCTCTGACCGTAATGCCAGAACACCAGTGAGATCCACTGGATCTCATCAGGCCTGTGAAGAAACGGAAACAACGAGAATGGGAAGGACGCAACGACATCCTTCGCATTACTCGCAGAGATTTCCGCCCGCCCTGCCAGCGCAACCGATCTCCTCCTTAGCGGACGAATTGCATCGTGCTAAGGATAGAGCCCCAAGAAGTACTGCAAGCACGAGTTCGTCTCAACGCGTGCGCAGAGAGAGAGCCCGAGAGGCACTCCAGTGAGCTCGAGAAGAAGCGAACCGCGAGCTCGACGAATTACAAGAAAAGCAAGAATGCGAGATGCAGGCCATTCGTGAGGCATACGAACGGACCCGCCACGCGCAGAATGAGCGGTTTGAAAAAATAATGGACGAACTCAAAAAGTCCTCAGGAGACGAAGTTGATCCAGTGGATCAACCCGTCCCCTTGGGAACGAGGAACTCCATCGAGAAGATAGCAGTAGAGCGAGGATTATACCCCTCAGAGGTCGAGGACCCGATGACTGGTGCTCCCGATATACTCATTGAGAGCGCGTACTGTCAGTTGGCCCGACCACAGCAAGAGGGAGAGCCGGACGAGGAATACAATCGGAGGGTACTAGTATACACAAGATACTTGGACCGGATGGCCTCAGAGTCCGAAAGGGCACTGAGGGCATTCAGAGTACAACCGCCGGTATCATCAACACCTCGCGCAACGTGGGGATCACTACAATCCGGAACGACGCCAGTAGCCATTCCTGAAGGCGACCCCGAAAGTGATGATTCAACCGACTCCAGCCCATACCCCGGAAACGACAGGAATAACTCTGACCATTTCAGAAGAAATGGTCAAAGGCCCGCAACGCAACCCCGGGGACACCGACCTGGAGGACAACGGCTCCCGCGATCTGAGGGATCGACCCCGCCACCACTGCCTCCTCGACCAACGCGACCTGCAGGACCTGGAGACCCTCGTGGGCTGCAAGGGCAGCCCATTGTGGGAACGAGCGCACGATCTGCAGGACCGACATACGGCCCTGCAGCAAATGCAGCAACAACCATGCAACAGCCCGGCGTTACTCGGAACGTAACATTCCAATTGGGAGTGACACAGCCAAACCTGGCAGTCCCTACTGCAGTGAACCGACCCCCCCGATTCCCGGGAATGAGTACAATAGCCGCAACAGGTACGCACGCAAGCCTCGCGACCGTACAATGATCACATGGCCCAGGAGCGATACCTCCGGATACGTCTCCCGCAATCGAGAGGATCCATACAATGGTGGACGAGATGGTATCAAGGGATCCCATCGACGAACCACCAGCATATCTTAGAGTCACCAAGATGCCTCCACCGCCACAATACGACGGGAAGGACGATCTTGATGCATTCGAGGTCTGGCTACAGAAATTGCTGGAAAACTTTAAGACCCTCTGCATCACTGGCAATGCCATGGATGTGGATCGCCTACGGATATTGGGGCAAAGTCTTAAAGATGATGCCGCCAACTGGTTTTTTCTGAACGTGCAGTCACCGAACGCGAAGTACGACAGTGGTACTTCGAGGATGCGGTGACGCATCTACACCGACGATTGCCGAATCACATACCAACGGCCCTCCACTGAAGGCCCGCTTGGAACAGGATACCCCATTCCTGGCCGCAGTCCAACAGGGCTACGGTGAGGACCCATTATTTAGGAAGGTCGTTGAATCCCCTACGGAATTCAGCGCATTCGTAATCCGGGACAAGACAATATATACGAAAAACTGCCAGGATGAAGAAGTTATCTGCATCCCGAGGGTTCTGCACCGTCATCGAATGATGACCGAGATCATCGTCGACAGAGGGCACACGACCATAGGACACTACGGCCCACAGAAAACGTCGGAATATATCCGACGGTGGTTCTGGTGGCCTAGGATCGGACGTGATATTGAAAAATTCTGCGTGACGTGCGGGGCCTGCCAAATGGCAAAGCCTCGCAATTACCTGCAAGCAGGATTACTTCATTCCTTGCCGATTCCACGGTTTCCGTGGAATTCGATAGCAATGGACTTCGTCGGTCCATTTCCGCGATCAAAGGGATATGACTACCTATGGGTAGTCATATGCCGCCTTACCTCAATGGTACATCTGGTCCCCATGAATACGACGAGCACGGCCTCGGACATAGCTGAGCTCTATGTCTGAGAAATTGTGCGACTACATGGAATGCCCGAGTCCATCGTCTCGGACCGGGACTCGAAGTTCACGTCGAAATTTTGGCGTGAACTACATCGACTCCTGGGTGCAAAGCTACTCATGTCGACATCATTCCATCCGCAAACCGACGGGCTGTCCGAGCGGACCATCCGATCGGTATCCCAAATCCTACGGTCCATCGTGTCTCCCAATCAACTAGATATAGACCACATCCCGATGGTTGAGTTCGCGTTGAACTCAGCCGCGAGCACAACCACAGGATTTGCCCCCTTCGAACTTAATTATAGATACTTGCTGCGAATGATTGGAGGCCTGCACGGAACCATGAAATTCGTGGGTGTGCAGGAATTCGCCCAACGAGCATTGGCCAACCTCGAGATGGCGCATGACGCCATCATCGAGAGTCGTACACACCAAATGTTCCAAGCCAATAAACTACGGCAGAAGGAGCCGGAGTTTACGACTGGATCGAAGGTGTATCTATCCACGCAGAACCTCGCACTACCTAAGGGTCGTGCGAGGAAGCTGATGCCCAAATTCATTGGACCGTACAAGATCACCGACGTCCATGCGGCAACCTCTAATTACACATTAGAATTGCCGCAAGAACTGAAGGACCAGCGTATCCTACCTACCTTCCACGTTTCGCTACTCCGACGACACGAGTCCAACGACGACGTGCTGTTTCCGCATCGTGAGGCAAAGTCGTACTACAACTTTGGCGACGACGCGGAAACGGAATGGCTAGTCGACGAAATTGTAGGCCATCGCTGGGACAGCAAAAGGATCGAATTCCATGTGTGATGGATGCTAGGCAACCATACATGGGAGCCATACGCCCACTGCAAGGAATTGGCCATGCTTGACGAGTACTTCACACTAATGGGTGTGAAGGACTGGAGAGCGCTGCCGCGCAAGGCCGCGCTACCTGTGAAACGAAAGAAAAAATGACTATAAGTGGAGGACCGGACGCGTATAACATCAAAGGATGTACGTGTCGTGTCCACGTGACAGATCATGTGAGACACTGGCCCTTGCCCATGTAACTACACGTGTGGCAAGGCCACCGCTCCCACACTCCTTCCACCATGTCCCAACCAGCCCTGCCTATGGAAACCGATGATGACGAGGTGACCACAAGCCGCCCCACCACACAACCACAAGGCCGACCAAGATCGACATCCCCGCGGCTCCAATTCGGAATCGCGGTGATGCCACAGGCCCTACAACAACAACCACTGCCACCGATCGCAACACGATCGATGGCGGCCCCAGCGATCGCAACCTCTTCGACAATTACAGCACCAATGGGTGCTGGAAACACAGCGGTGATGCTACCACCACCATCGATCCCGACAGCAATGGAACGGTGGGTCTCCTTTGGGACCCACCAGTTCACGCTATACCACATGGAGGCGTGCGCCGTGTGCTACAGCTACCTCCAACATATCGCGATGGCACACAACACGGCCCCCTATCAGGAGGCCCACACAGATGCGCTCAACGCTGAGCAGCATCTGTTCTGGGAGCACTTCCAGACCTACATGGCCTCGGAAGGGGGAGGACGTGGTGATGCTTCCACGCAGCAACGCAACATGGAGCTGCAAGCGCAACTCCGCGTGGCAGAAACAGAAGCCATCACACAGCGACGACAGGTCAACGACCTGCTAAGGGAGCGTGAACGCCTCCTCAGGCAGATCGCGTCAAGCTCCCGACCTCGATCGCCCCCGGACTATCGTGGGCGACCGAGCGGGGCTTCACGGAGACAACCATCTCCATTGGAATACCTACCTCCTCCGAGGGAGCGAAGGTATTCCCCCCCTTCAACGAACAGCAGCTCGCGCCGGTACTCACCGCCGTCGAACGCGAGCGGATCGCGACGTCGATCCCTGGCACGACACTCGACCGGGGGAGCATAGCGATACGCGCCGTACGCCATGGTGAGTAGGCCGAGCTCGACCACACACTACACTCCGGGAATGCCCCCGCCACCGAGACACATGCCCCCAGGGCCACCACCAAGGAGTGGTGCCCCTGGACCGCCGACCGTGCCCCCCGCAGGACCGCCGGCTGACTATGTCCCATGACCTCCAGTTGGCCCCGTTCCTGCCCCTGTAAAGTCGCATGCACAGTGGGCCTACGAGCACCTCGACAACGACGAGTCAGAGTCAGAACTGTCCACAGACGGCGACAACGAGCCCAATGACGTCGAGGTCCAGTGGCTCGCCAAACAGCGCCAGAGGAACTGCGGCCCGATGAACCTGCCCAGGCAAGGAGCATCGAGGAGCGACGACAAAGGGAAGACAGCGCCGCGGCCGTCAGACACTGATAACGATGTCTCGCCGGCCCCGCACAACTGGCCCGATTCGTTCCCCCTCCCGGTCAACATGCAGCCATAGAAGGCAACCGAGTGGTACAACTTTGTACCCCAGTACGTCCGCGACTCGCAGCGTATCATCGATGTGGCCCACGGTGGCGACGATGGCGTGCGCACCCGGACGACCGATCTCATCCGGCAGATGCAGCAAGATGGACGCTTGACAGCGTCCCACGGCATGATGCACCTACTCATGTCATGGCGACGTCACGGCAGCTCCGGAGTAATCTACCCACCGACGGCTCAGCCTCCCCATCGGATGGCCAACCCCACCAGCTCGTCGACATTCGACAAGTGGGTGGCGTGGTATGCACAGAATCCGAGACAGGTTCACTGGGCCATCAGGCACTTGAACAATGACCGCTCGGAGGCCCCCCTACACCAGGACCTGAAGGCGATGTGGCTTGCACATCGCATGGCCCCCATTGTCCCACCCGGTGTACCAGCGACGGCCCGCAATGTGTTTATTGAGCACACTGCGGAGCTATTCTCCATCCCCGGACTGTACGCGTGGATCGTACAGGTCAGACATTACCCCGTGGTGAACAACAACGAGCCGGCCCCATTTCCCTGCTCATCCGCCCACAACTCGTCCATATACGATGTCGCGCGATGGTATGCTGCCCGCAGATTCCACCCCATGCGGATTGGATTCCTCGAGGAGTTCCACCATTGACACCGCAACTACATCCTCGGACGGGTTCTTGAAGATGTGACCCCGTTCGAGGGACACTTCCTGGCAGACCTTCGTGATGGACACGCTCGGCCGGTACCCCCGACCCACGAGTTGCTATCACTCGTCGATGAGGACGTGGCGATGCAGCTGCCAGACCCCAAACCACCCACATCCGGCGCTGGCAACGCCCCTGCTGGCAGCAGTCAGCTGGGTCCCAACCCCGGAGCGACCCCCGAGGCTGGTGACCCTGACCACGACATGGGCGGCCACTAGCTCATGCTGGCATGCCCCCCCATTGACGTGCCGCTGTGGGCCACGGCTGGGGACGTGATGCGTACCCTCCATGTGCCCGCAATCCACCTGTGTGTTCTGGCCATGTCTGTTGTCGCTTTCGACTGTCGCCTTCACTCGTCCTACCGTACCGCCTCGCGTCGCCGCCTGCGTCATCCACTCGATGGTGCAGTCGGTACTATGGTCCCGTGGAACGTGTCCAGTGGGGGAGGGTCTAACGTGCCGCCGTTGTATTGCTGGACATAAGTACCAAGCGGTACTTGTGTCCTAATCTTATCTAATCTCGTCATGTATTATATAATTGTTGTGTACTGTTTGTATGCACTCTGCGTGTATCGAGCGCGCGTTGGTGTGTTGGAAGCAAGAGACTTACCACACCACGACCTTGATACACGCATTGACGCTCCTGAATAGAGCTTGATGCACTGTATCTGAGGTTAGGTGTGATTAAGTCTCGCCCACCATTATAGTCGCCTATCGTCAGTCAGTAGAAGCTTATCAGACACGGATGCTTGATCCTTTGTGGCACAGAGAGACGATGCTTCAGCAACTTTCTGCCTCAATTCAGAAGCAAGCACATTGATGGATGGCTCGGGAAGAAGCAGGGACATGTAGATTAATAGATTTGAGGAGTACTATTAGCAGATTACTGTATAGACATGCAGAGGAGGAGAAACATATGTCGGTGGACGACGCGACAGGATGCGTCGAGCAAGGTGCGTCGATGTATTTCAAATTACATGCTCGATATATTTCAAATTATGTGGGCCCGAGTCCGTTCATGGGTGTGAGTTCAAATTTCCCTGCTAGGATGTTGCATAAGGCTATGGCTGCTGTCTGCACTGCTGGCCTGCCTTCGCTCGAAGGTGCATCTAAAGTCTCAACTGCTGAACAACCCCCGCAAAAGAAGCAGAAGAACGACAAACTCCCATCCGCGCAACTCCCAACTGCACAGCAGAGTGACAGCCGAGCTGATTTGCAGCCCTCGGGCAGCATGGAGTCTGCCAAAAAGTCCAAGCATACACACTGTGGCATGCAAGGGAAAAAAAATTGCAATGCCGAAAGTTCTAGCATGGGGGCATCGCAGCCCGCCCATCCGTCTTTGTTGCACAAGTCCAGCACATTACTCAGCGACACATGGAACACTGCCCTCTTGGGTGTGTCTCCTTTGATGGCACTGCCATGGGTGGCAACATACTTTTTCCCACTGCCTTTTGTGCTTGACTGCACTGGTGACAAGCTTGCCTGGTACCTGCACAATTTTGTGCGGATCTGCGGGTTTTTTCGTCAATGAATTTTAGATCTGACGATTAGCGGGCTTCCACCGAAGATAGCAGAATGGAGGGATGCATTGTGGGTAGACTACAGTCTGGATGAGACCACAGAAGGTCAGAGCGCTATGTCAGCCACCTTAACGTCGGGCAGGGGCGAGGCAGCAGCATGTGAGGGTGCATCAACATCAAGTGGTGACAGGCTATCAGATGCAAATGCTGCAAGTCTTGTCACCAGCAAATCGAACACAGTGAAGAAATCCAAGAATAAACATGAGCAGCAACAAAATATTCATCAGCTCTTTGCGGTCACTGGTCGGATAAGCTCATATGATGAGACAATAGAACCCTCCTGGGGCGAGGACCCGATCTTGCTGGATAATGTGGTCGACGTCTGTGAGCAGATCTTGTGGGAGCTGCATGAGACCAAATGGCACTGCGAGTTGCATGCGTTGGATGCTCATCTCTTGGACACAAGCAAATGGGGCTCTTTACATCAGTGGGAACGCGAGGCATAAGTGGCCAAGGTGTGGGATAGACACGTGGCCATGTTATGTCTGATGGTCTCACCATGCTGGAGTGAAGATGACATTGCTTTCCATTGGGTTTGTGCACCTGCGCCGGGATAGGAGCAGAGCCATCCCTGCCTCAGTGCATTCCTCGCAGTCGTGCAACAGTGGCCAGATGTCCCAGAAGACTTGCGAATAGATGCGGACACTCTGCTCATCTGCGAGGCAGACAAGTATAATCACTTGCAGGATAGCATCGTCCGCTTATATGTGCAGACGTTTGTGCATCAGTTTCACTGTCTCCCCATTGTGCCCATCTGATTCGCATAATGCTTGGCCATTCATTCTGCAATTTATGTATTGTTGTACAGCAATGACATGCCCGACTTGATTTGAATGCACTATCTATGCAGGTGACAGTGCTGCCTTGTCTCGAAGATCGCCAACATTATTTCAGAGCAGCTACACTCAAATTCAGCTAAGTGGTCACCATGTATAGTTAATTCAATAACTGATAACTTCTGTTTGCAGGCTGATTCACACTGGTAATTTCCCAATGGATCTCGAACAGTACGATGTGTCATATATGCCTGGATTTTGTGTGCATTTATTTGCACCGTTTCTGGTATAAAAGCTGTGCTGCGAACACGTTAAACTGCAGCGTTCACACTTGAACATGGCTCGCACTGACCCCCGCATCAAGGCCATTGTCGACGGCCTTCTCCTTTAATGCGACATCTTGCTGTCTTTATTGATAACATGCTCGGTGCAACCAGAGCAGTGTCACCTCATTGTGGCCAGCTACGGTGTGACGATGCTGAGAACCTCGGGGTGCTCTTCAAGATTGTAAGTCCACTTTGTACTCATGCACCTACATTCTTTCTGATCTCATTCAGTGTCACACTACTCCAACGTGTGGGCACCATCTCAAAAGGCTTCAAGTGCAAATGACGTGGGGTAATATGGCCCAGTGTCACGAGGACGTTGCTGCTCTCTGTCCGCCCCCTGTACTAGGCGGTGCGGGCTATTTGCACTCTGATGAACCTCAATCTGAGGCCATGCCACTGCCGACCAGTCCTATGATTGACACCAGCTTGCCTCTGAGCAGCCCCCCCCCAAGCAGTCCACTCTCGAGTTCTCCTAGCACCTCACTGGTTTTCCGCTGCTGCAGTCACCCTCCCTTGAATTCTGCCACTGTGTCTGTGCTTGTGGTGTGCAAGGTAAGTAACATTCATGTGTGACCACTGGTGAGCTTGCTAATGCAGTGTGCAGGGTTCAGATATTTCTCTCGTTATTCCCACATGGGGAATACAGCGCGAGGACTATCTTGAATTCAAGTTCAAGCAGTCCTTCATTGAGACAATGCTTATCGATGACTCCCAAGGCTTATCGCCATACCAGCAGTACAGCCCTCATTTGAAGGAGTTTGTCGACTATCCAAAGCACACAAATAAGCAGTATTTGCTTCCGGGTGACACTCCTGTTTACCGTGAAAAGGGCAGCACTTGGAATCCGAGTGCTGCTCAGATTGCTAACATACAGGTTTCGGCAACTGCACATCTGCCTGTGCTCATGACCGCTATCAACACGTTTGTGAAGAACGTTCTCACCACCCCATCCTCATCTTTCAGTGGATCTCAGAGCACGCTTTCGATGCCTTCAATGTCATCATTCAGCTGGGTTTGCGATGCTGCTAGCAGTTCAAGCTCGAGCAGATGCATGATCAAACATTCACTGTCACCCGACGGAGGGTAGAAAATTCAGACAGATGGATAAGGGGAAGGCGCGTGAGGTGATAGAGTGTGACATTGAGCTTACAGACGATGAGGTGGAAGTGAAGATCATACCTAACGATGACATCCCGGGTGAGATCATCGAGATTGTGGATGGCAAGGAATATGACTATGTTATGTAGACTGGTTCAGAATAGTGCACTCTGCCACAGTCAACAAATATTACCCACTGACACTGTCTTTCATCATTCAGATCGGGATGCTTCCACAATGCTAAATCCAATCCTGGTGAGATCTTACATATCTGTATATGATCTGAAGATTGTACTTTTACCATCGGAGTGACAGCGCCACAAAATATTTTTTCTGCGAGACTACGTGAGGCTAAACATACAATACTGATTGGCTTATGCATCTTAGGAGATGGATGATAAGGGTGAAAATTTGGTAAGTCTCCCTACGTTACATGCACCTGCAGTAGCTTTCACTATGGCAGATCCCTCCATTGAAGTCATCTCACAGAAGTGCATAAGCTGGCGCCCCGTGGAGCTCGCTGTGCTGGACGAGAAACACACTGAATACTTGAGTCACAAGCCATGTAGTGAAGAGCGAGCAGCAATCTTGAAGGCTGCAGTTGCAGCGTTGCAGAATGTGTCCTCTCGCTTCACCAGGGCGGCTCTCACTGTGGCACATGAGGTGAGCCTTCGCATTCATTCTCAGGGTACGATTCTCATCCATTCTATGTACATACAGAAATTGCAGGTGTTCTTCAAGAACACCCGTGTGCACATCAGTAAAGGAGTCTGATGCGAGTTCCATGCCAGGGGCAAGAACATGTTCATCACGCAAGTGTAGTGGTGATGACAGTGCGTTATGGGCCAAGGATGACGAAGGTCCCAAAATTTGGGAGGTGGCACTCGCGAAGAAGGTTGCAGAGGGGAAGGTGAATGAATCAAACTGTGCAACCATCATCTCCTCGGTCAAGTCCAAGTGTTTCAAGGCACTATCAGATGAGGAGAAGCACATCTGGGAGGAGAAAGCAGAGGAGCTGCGCATGGAGTGGGAGAATTTGAGCATTGATGACCTCATCGCTGAGTGAGTCCGAGTCGTAGCTCTGCATGATGACTTGAGGCTCACCAGTGACGTTAGCAACAAAGAAGGACTTTTTGTCAAGGTTGCATCGGCCCTCCAGGGGTTAATTGGAAGCAAGGGTTGGCAAGCAGGAGAGGATGTTGGCTTCCATTTGTGCATGGTGTACAAGCCACGAGAGGGAGGTCCCCATCATCAGGAAAACCCAACTTTTACTTATGGGACTTATTCCGACTTTTTGTCCTTTTTGGGCTTATTTAAGGCCTATAAGTTTCCAAAAGTTGACTTTTAAGTCTCTAAGGAAATATGACTTATGGACTTTTTGTCCTTTTTTACCTTATTTAAGGCCAATAAGTGCATTTAAGTCACATAAGGACACCTTTAAGTAAAAGTTGGATTTTCCTGATAGTTCCACTCGGTGAGTTCTCATTCTCCATATCTGTCCACGGAAATTCACTTACAGTATGTTTGCAGTGTTGATATCATGCCCGCTGGGGAAACTGAATCATTCTCCACCTTTGAAGGCAGAAATGAAGCTGAAGACACGTGCTGGGAACGCTTCATGGCCCAAGCATTCTGTAAGTTTCATTGCTTCGTGCAGGACTCTCATACTTACAATATGATCAACAGTGGTGAACTGTGATACTCCCAGGGCATGCGATGATGTTGGCAAGCCCGTCCTCCCACAGATGGAGGAAGACTGGACTGTGATGCACATAGGGAAGACCTTGAAGGAATACATGGAAGAGTTATGGTGTATGTATTTTGCTTATAAATTCATTCTCGTACTAATTACTTTCATTAGTCTACACATGCACCAATGTTGAGGATCTCCCTGAACTCCCATGGGATGCACTCGGCGATGTTGCATGCGAATTGGTTGCCACGGATTGGCGAGGATCTGTAGGTGACTCGGTGAAGATGAAGCCTGCACAGGTCATGGCACTATACCTCTGAATGTATGACGCATAAGACACTGACAGGTCATTCCACTTTATGGTCGACCTGGCCACTATTCGAAGATGCACGATACTCGATAATGGTGACATTCTTGAAGGGCCAAGTGTCAATGAGATGGCCATCGCTCCTGATGGTGATGCTGTTATTGCTGATGGTGACGCTGTCACTCCTAATGGTGATGCTGTCACTCGTGATGGTGATGCCACCAACAAGCAGAAGGAGGAGGAGGAGGATAATGACGATGATGTCGTTGCTCAGACACCTTCATGGAAGTGGGTGGTTGTGAGCACATCAATGAGCTCCCATGTCCTGCCAATAAGTGTGATAGTGGTGCTAATGGCAACATCGCGGTGTAGACTCATGTCAATGACGATGGCGAGCCATTGGACCCAGACAATATTTTGATGCATGCTTTCAAGCATAGTGCCGCGGAGACTGCGGTCGCTCACAGTGAGCACACAGTCAACAAGGGGAAAGGGGTTGCTGCTGCGGGTGATGCTGTCAGCATGGAGGTCAGGCGTGAGGGTGACAAGGTCGTCGCAGGCCATGAGGATGCAGTTGATGAGCAGTGCACAGACGGTGTGCACGAATGCAATGATGAGAGCAATGTGGATGTGGAAGGAGAGGATAATGATGAGAAGGATGGCAGAAGCATTGGAGAGGTGGTGAAGGTGACGAGGGGTAGAAAATGGAAACAAGGCCCACGGTATGTTGTCTCTTTAGCTGAACACCTCTTGATTGATAGCAACATATATTTCACAGTGCATCTACATCTACGTCGAACACCAAGGCTGCGGGACAGGCGGTTAACAAAAAGTGCCAGTATGTTGTATTTTATCATTACTTCTCTTGCAAGTGAGCTCACTATTCTACAGTGTCGCGGTCAGTGTCGTGGAGAAGCGGTGCATCTGTGCTACTGCTCAATCATGGAAGTCTCTTCGCACCCGCAAGTAAATTTTGTTTACATGTTCACTTGGCTGATGTAATCAGTCTTTAATCGCAAACCACCTTCCTCTTTGTGGCTATGTTTCTGTTCTACTTGATTTTCCTCTTGATCTGTTTTTGATACCTATGCATTGATACCTATGTTAATCCCTATGTTTCCTTGATACCTATGTTAATCCCTATGTTTCCTTGATCCCTATGTTAATCCCTATGTTTCCTTGATCCCTATGCTGATCCCTATGTTTCCTTAATCCCTATGCTGATCTCAACTGTTCCTTAATCCCTATGTCTGTCACTATTATCCTTTATTAATCTCTTCTTGATCCTTCATGAATCCTTATTACTATGATATCCTTGTCTAATCCTTTGTACCTTCACTCACATTTTGTCTCTGTTTTGATCTTCATGCTAGGATTATCCCTAGTTAATCCTCAGTTAATCCTTTAGATTCACCCTCCTTTATGTTGCTTAATATGAAGGATAATTCATACTTTATATATGGATGATCTCTATTGTGTGATAACTCTGAGAGATAAGTGAAGATAATCCTGGATGATCTCAAGGGATTACATGATCACTCAGGGGATTATCTTGGGATAAGAAGTGGATGATCTGAGGATAATCCTGGATGATCTATGGTTGATACACTCTTCTCAGTGAGAAGGATTATCCACAAATAAACCCTCCCCAGAAGGGCCTGCCTAATTAGTGGGAAGTTAATCCTTTTTTGTGCTTATTAGCACTAAAGATTATCCTTTATAACTGACAAAGATGTATTCCTCCACCATCAGCCTCTACCACCACCACCACTGTTACTGTTACCATTACCATGCCGACACTACAGTCTGTTCACAGTGGCAATCCTGCCATGGCTTGTCCTGCTCATGGTGTGGTTCAATGCAGGGACTGTCAGTGCCAGAAAATATTAAAACCACATCAGCCCCTATTGTTTGACAATTCGATTTTCACCATTTGATGCTTTTGCTTTATTCTTTTCTCTTCCTCAGTGCACTGTCAACTCGGTGCCATGTTCTCTGCATCCAGGAGACTCTGTCTCGATAGGGACTCTGACCAATACATCATTCTTGTGTGATGCTTCTCAGTGCCATTCTCTCCTCCCCTGTCGATTTTTTGTTATTCAACTTTCCATTGGCCCCAGTTACATTGGAAGCAATCACCTTCACAAGCCCTCTTGCAGTACGACATCATCTGTTGTGCACCTTGATTGGTGACCATCTGATGACTGGCCATTATTGGAAGGACATGGATCATGGATCATGAAGGATTGAAGTTGGAACCAGTGAGTTTGTGAGGGTTGCATTTATATTCATGCAATTTGTGCTGTGGATGACTGGGAAGAATGATGGACTTCATGGCAGGTACTTCAAGGAGAACAGATGAATAGCGAGCTTCAGCAGAGCCACAAAAGAACTTTACTTTGCATTACTTTACTTTACTTTACTTTACTTTACCATACATACTTTAGCCGTAGCTGACGAGGTGCCTTTCTGTACCTAAGCCACGTAGTTGGCGAAGTCAGCTAATTTCATCTGTTTCACCATTTCCTATTCTGCTGCATTCACACCATTTTCATCTTTTTGAGTGCATAGGTTAGGCACCTATTCCTCTGCCATCAGTAGTGTCATGGGCAAAACTCCCAGAAGCCCTCACCAAGCACTGGCGAGGTGCAACTAAAGCCGCCAGGCATGGCGAGGGCTGGCGAGGGCTGGCGAGGCTGGCGAGAGTGGCAAAACTGCAGAAACATCGAAAATTTCACTATACCTATGTCTGGGGTATCTACAGGCCTAGAGACAACATAAGAAACTGATGTCCCTACATTTTTGCAGACCCTGCAGCTGTATATATAGAAGCCTCCTAGTCCTCACTCAGATGTACCTTCCAGCTCCAGATATAATCCAGCTGTATAGATTTGAGGAACATCAGGACATGTCACAGTCACAGGGAATAGGTGAACTGGACTGATTTGGAAGTATGAGTGCTGAAATTCCATATGTAGGAATTGGAGGCTCAAAAAGATGGGCAGCTACATCACCTGACCGTCACATGGTGTGAGTTTCACCAAGTGAGGGTATGGAGGCCATTTGGTTACAGTTCATTTAGGGACAGATGCCGTGATGCCAATGTATGGTTCATCCAGGAGACCTCAGTCACCCTCTACATGCACTAGTATTTTTCCTTAGCACCTGCCATTCATCCCGCACATCGTGCGCACTGTGCGTCAGCTCGAGCTCATCGTTGCTGATGATGAGCTCCACTACATGCTTAAAACATTCCCCTAAATATTTTCATTCCACTAATTATCATGTACATGGCAAATATTCAATAGATGACCTGGTTCAAGAGGCTATGCAGTTATGAGTACCTGGCCATGTCCCTGACTGTGCAAGTGTTCTTTGAATGAGTTGACAATGGATCGGAGATATCGAGTTGGGATGCAGCAGCATGTGATTGTTCGAGATGATGGAGTGCGGCATGAGCTAGGGATGGTCGAGGTCGCGGCCGCGTGACTATATGATGTGCAAGCCTGCATACTATCTGACACCCGAGGTTAGACACAGTCCTGTCTTTGTGCGATATATTTGCTAACAGTGAAGGGACGCATAGCATGCTGAGATAGGAATCACATCCACATCAGCAGTCTCACATTTCGGAGATACCACAGGATGCTACACAACGGACCCTAGTCCGACAGCAATTGGAAGCTGGTTATCGGAGGAGGGAATGCTACAAGCCTGAACACTATTTCTAACTCCTCAACTATGATCCGCAACCATCTCAAAATACCATCCGCCAACTCGCATCTACCGGTGATCCCATGCATGACATCATACAGTTTGTGGGCCACATTGCACAATGTCTCAACCCGAAGGTGCAAGGTTCCTGATGGCAATAAAATAAAACTAAGAAACACGATTTCAGGGAAAGGGGGGATAGGACAACTGCACATCAATGTCAGGGAGACCATCCAGTGGGTGACCCAAACCAAAGTCCTCGTGGACAGTGGGGTCATCATACAGAATGCGCGCAGTCAAACCACAAGGGATGACAGTGGGAAGGTGGTCAGCAATCTGAGGGACCATCCGACAGCCGGCTTCCACAGTGCGAGCCATCACAAGATGTATTTCCACTTGGGCAAGGACAGGAATATCGTGCGGAAGGGGTAGGATGATCCCCACACTGGCCACTTCGAACTGGGCTTGGACCATGAAGACCTGAGGGATGTGTGAGGTCTGGACAGCGAAGGAGCATATGCTCACAGGAGCCTCACCAGCAGGATGTGCATCTGGACTGCCCATGCTTTCCACAGGATCAGATCGAAGGGCTCGGTAAAGATCTCAATGCAAGAGCTTCTGCGAGAGTGTATTTGTGAAGGATGATGCTGGCGTCCATAAATGGGAGATTGAGTTCAGGATGGGAAATATGCCTTCGAGGTGGGCGGGTGTTTATTAGGCACTCGGGCAGGCCCGGTGATGGACGATCTCTCAGATTGACTAGGAGCATGAGGGGACAGGATTGCGAGATATGGTGTGATGAGCAGCGATTCAGTGGGGTGATTGCTAAGCAGATGTGGGCAGTATCGGGAGGGCAGGAAAGGTCCAGTTTAAGTATGATGGCAGGGGAAGAGGTCAGGGTAGAACCCACCATCCCAAAAGGTACGCTTGCAAAAAGCCTCATTCACATTCCCATCCCATCCAGTTAGTGCGTCTTTGGGCAGTCTTGCGTTTGTGCATTTTCTGGGCAGTCTTGCATTTCCGCATTTCAGCGTTCTCCTTAGAGCAGTGCGACTTTACTCTGATGCATTTCCAGCAATTATTGCGACTACAGAGATTTTCCTAGCTACATTTTTGGGCTACCCATCTCATACCTCTGAAATAGACTCTTCTCCTTCATTGCATCTCAGACCCCATGCGAACTTGATTCTGCTCGTACTCCACCTTTCTGGCTTGCAATGGAACTACAATCTCGTCAACGGTGTTCACAGACTGTGGAGAGCTTCTATATCCTGTGGAGAGATTCTATATCCTGTGAAGAGCTTCTATATCCTGTGGAGAACTATTGGAGATAGGCGATGGTGGGAGCATGGCTGGGCTGTTTTTGAGGTGATCGAGAGGGAGGCAAAGATACCGAGTGGCTTCACCAGTCTGTCATCCATTGAAGAGTCGCCTGCATGGTGCTAAGTGCTCCAGGTGATCAATACTCCTGAACACGATCGGCAATGGCAGGCATGACCATTCTGACCATTTCCCTCAGAAGAGAACACCACTATGCTGCACTTGTCATTTGCCCTAGGTACATCCAAACCGGGTTTCACTGTGAAGAAATTGGTTGGCCTGAACAGCAAATGGATGTGCTCAATGGGCATGATGGGCCAATCCTCTGGTCTTGGGATATGCGTGATACCTATTGCAATCACAGAGTCAAGAGCAAGCAGTGCACACGTGAACAGGGAAGAATACACCCACAGCGAGGAACAGCACGAGGTCCTACATGGCTTTCCTCACTCTGCATCCACTTCGCCAATGAGTTCTCTGGCTCACCTCTTGTCTGCAGCATATACTTGCACGACGGCCACATCCGCCATGCTGTGTGAGCTGTCCCTGCATTCCTCCTCGCTTGCCGGGCACTCTCATGGTCATCACTCTCAGTAGTGAATTCAGACGAGATGTCGCACTTCAGAGGGTTACAATGACTGAGGTATAAAGGAATCGTTCTAGTTGGACCCTGGGTGTGACGAGAAACTGCCCCAAGAAGCCGTGAGAAGGAAATTTCAATACAAAATTTGTATGGGACACCTAGGGTTAGGGTTCACTCTGGTAACAAAGTTACTTACTGCTCTGCTTACTTGTTTATAATTTGCATTCAGTCGGACTGCGAAATTTTTGTATTGAAAACCGGCATGACTTGGCCAAACATTGCCCAACATAGCTGATAAGATCTTTATCTTATCTGTTCGCCCTCACTACTTACTCTTCTTGCACCTTTCTTCACTCTATAGTCATCTGTTTATCCATTTAATGGCATCTCTAGGCAGCAAATTTAGTATGTATTTTTATGAGAATAAAATAATAGATATTCTCACTTACTTTATCTTCTTTAGCTGCTTCTATATATCAAATTGACAGTGATGTCGAGATTTACCTTTTCTCTTCTAACTCTAAGGAACACATTATATTTGTCTGTTGTATAGTCATTAGTAGTTACAATTCCTGGTGTACAAAGAAATTATTCTTTGCAGGATGAGCCTTTCACCAACTTGACAATCATTCACTTTTTCTGGCAGTCACCAGAGGTTGGTGCATTATAGTTAGTGAAATGAGGGAAGAACACAGTAATTCTAAGATGTAGACATCAGTATTATTAAAATCTATGCATAACATAGTTCAGAATACTCTCTTAAACCAAGTAAATCTGAGTAAAACTGGCTGAGATACCTTAATTTTGAATTAGGATGCTCAGCCTAAAGTGTAGAAAAATTGTAAAAAGTCCAATTAAATTGTGGAACAACCTCATAATGTACATGTACATGTTAGATACAGCGTCTTATTTATTACATGCAGTACACATTGAAGAAACAAGCAGGAGTGAGAGAAAACAGAGAAAATGAATTGTAGCACTGCAGGAAGTGAATATAATGTTCTGAGAGTGATACTGTCAGATTCAGCTTAAAAATATGGTCAGAATGCCTACTGGGTTCATCAAAATCTGAGCAGAATTGAGTGAACCACAAGCCTTGCAAGTTTGGCTGGAAGTACTTCCAGTCACACTTGTCACTTGTCACTCGAGTTTCACGCCACAGTGCCTATTTGGGCATTAGTGAGACGACAAAAACTCGCGCTGCATCATGTGGCAGCACGAGTTTTGGTCGTCTCGTTAACGCCCATGTGACACGTGACTTGTGGCTGGAGCAAACACTTAGAATAAAATCCAGAAAAATCGCACAAATACCAGGAAATTTGTGACATGATGTAAGGTCTTTAGAAACTCATACTAGCAGGCCACTTTAGTGGTAACTAGGCAGTCTTGTAGGTCATTCTAAGGTTCTTACAAACTAATACTAGAGGGTGTACTAGAATTCAATAAATGGCATAATGAGACATTACAGAAGGCTTACTAAACATTACTAGACACACTAGGAGTCAATATAACACTTTGTAGGGTATTGTAAGGCCCTTATCAACTATTGTAAGCATCTTACAAAGTGATACCAGGTGACATTTTCAGACTATTCTAAACTCATTACAAACTGATACTAAAGAGCATATTAGGACCTGGCATAATAGATTATTGTTGACTTACTGAATATTGCTACACAATATACTCAGAGTCAGTAGACGGCTTTGTAAACTATTGTAAGGTCCTTCTAAACTTACACTACGGACTATCACAGAATATTGTAGGACACTTACTAGACACAATTAGATAGGATACTATGTTTTGTAGTGATTCTTATAGGCATCTTTGCAACAGTTTCTAGTGCCATTTTTTGTAGTCATTCTTATAGACCCATTTGTAACACTTTCTAGTGTTATTTTTTGTAGTCATTCTTATAGGCTCATTAGTAACAGTTTCTAGGGTCATTTTTATAGTCATTTTTATAGGCACATTTGTAACAGTTTCTAGTGTCATTTTTTGTAGTCATTCTTATAGGCACTTATGTAACAGTTTCTAGTGTCATTTTTTGTGGTGGTTCTTATAGGCACATTTGTAACAGTTTCTAGTGTCATTTTTGTAATGATTCTTATAGGCACATATGTAACACTTTCTAGTGTTATTTTTGATAGCAGTTCTTATAGACACATTGGTAACATGTTTTTGTAATGATTGTTGTAAACACATTAGTAACAGTTTCTAGGATCTTTGTTTGTAGTGATTCTTGTAGACACATTTGTAACAGTTTCTAGAGTCAATTGTTTTAGTGATTCTTGTAGACATGTTGATAACAGTTTTTGTAGTGATTCTTGTATGCACATTTGTAACAGTTTCTAGGGTCATTTTTTGTAGTGATCCTTATAGACACATTTGTAACAGTTTTCACTTCAGGGTACCCTTTATCCCTAGCTCTTAGCAACAAGATCTTCTATAGTATGTCATAGCTAAGAGCTTCCTAAGTGTCAGACTGACCATGGTACCTACATAAGTCCCATGGCTGTGTCAGGGAAGTACATGATGCAGGGAAGACCACAGAGGCTTAGTACTTAGGCAAATCCCATAGCTATTGTTCTTGGCCCTGTATTGTCCCATTGCCACAGGACCTCCATGGATTTTCCTGGGCCTTGTCACCAGTCACATGGTGGCAGAGGTCAGTATGGAGCTCCCATTTATTATTTTCCAGCAAAAGCTGCAGCTATTACTGCCACTAGAACAGTGTGCATATGATACATCCCCTTATTCACTGAGGCAACAAGCATCTGGAATATGATAGATCATAAATGCAGGTCACTGACAGTTAACCAGAGGTACAGGCCTTGGCTATCTGGTTCAATTGCCTCACTGATTCAGAGATAAAAGCTTGCAATAAATGAATGGCAGATTGAATAGGCCAAGTGCCAGAGAATTTGTGATTATATAAAATTACAACAACCATGTAGCTAGCATATAGGACATACCAGCAACCATGTCAGCAGTACCCTTAGTTATTGCAATGATCCTGAACATTATTGAGTCAGTATTCAGAACAATGTGAATGAAACCAATGTGATTGTACTTCAATGCAATATTGTAACAATAGTGATTGCTGCCCTTCTTCTTCTACTTGCCTTGCGAACATGAGCTCTTGGTGATTATTCATATTCATCTCAAGGCCCCATTATCATTGGCAAAAAGACTAGCCTTGCAAACACGAGCTCTTGGTGATTATTCATATCCATCTCAAGGCCCCCATTATTATTGGCAAAAGACTAGCCTTGCAAACATGAGCTCTTGGTGATTATTCATATCCATCTCAAGGCCCCCATTATTATTGGCAAAAGACTAGCCTTGCAAACATCAGCTCTTGGTGATTATTCATATCCATCTTAAGCCCCGATTATCATTGGCAAAAGACTAGCCTTGCAAACATGAGCTCTTGGTGATTATTCATATCCATCTCAAGCCTCGATTATCATTGGCAAAAGACTAGCCTTGTAAACATGAGCTCTTGGTGATTATTCATATCCATCTCAAGGCCTCGATTATCATCCACAATGAGTCATGCGAGGGACCTGCAGATATAATGAGAGTTCCTGCAAGCTCAGTCATGGGAGATACAACACTCCCATCCGCGCCTACAGATGTCCCTCTGGGTCATGTGAGGGACCTACAGATACAATGGGAGTTCCCGTAAGGTCAGTCATGGGAGATACAACACTCTCGACCAGGCCTACGGGTGTTCCATAGGGTCATACAAGGGACCTACAGATATAATGGGAGTTCCCACAAGGTCAGTCGTGGGAGATACAACACTTTCATCCAGGCTTGTGGATGTCCCTCTGGGTCATATTATGGATTTTCAGGTCAGTGGTGGGAGATACAACACATCCATCCAGGCCTACGGATGTCCCTCTGGGTCATGCGAGGGACCTACAGATACAATGGGAGTTCCTGCAAGGTTAGTCGTGGGAGATACAACACTCCCATCCAGGCCTACGGGTGTCCCACTGGGTCATATCATAGATTTCCAGATCAGTGGTGGGAGATTCAACACACCTGTCCAGGTCTACAGATGTCCCACTGGGTCATGTGAGGGACCTACAGATATAATGGGAGTTCCTGCAAGCTCAGTCATGGGAGATACAACACTCCTGTCCACGCCTACGGGTGTCCCACGGGGTCATATAAGGGACCTACAGATATAATGGGAGTTCCCACAAGGTCAGTCATGGGAGATACAACACTCCCGTCCACGCCTATGGGTGTCCCACGGGGTCATATAAGGGACCTACAGATATAATGGGAGTTCCCACAAGGTCAGTCATGGGAGATACAACACTCCCGTCCAGGCCTACGGGTGTCCCACAGGGTCATACAAGGGACCTACAGATATAATGGGAGTTCCTCCAAGGTCAGTCGTGGGAGATACAACACTCCCGTCCAGGCTTGTGGATGTCCTGCTGGGTCATGCGATGGACCTAGAAATATAATGAGAGTTCCCACTAGCTCAGTCATGGGAGATACAACCCTTCTGTCCAGGCCTACGGATGTCCCACTGGGTCATGTCATGGATTTCCAGATGTGCCTGGATCTCTCTCCTGGTTCTCCCAGGGATATACAGCAATATTGTCCAACGTCATGGACATCTCTATGGGCTATATCTGGGAGATGGAAACAAACACGGAGCTCCTACCTAGTTCTACATGAGAGGTACAGCATCCCCGCCTAATACCGTGGATGTTCCCGTGGGTCATATGAGGGAGTTATGATGATGAGCTTGGACAAGACATCACCGATAAATGCTTATCAATGAAAACTATGTACAAGATTTTATTGATAAGTCCAAGAAAAATACATGAGAAAAGTTCTGATAACTATTTATTTAGCCACCAACTGTTTAATAGTTGTCATACCTGTCCTCTGCATCATCGTCGACATCAAACAAGCTCCCTGTGTCATTTTCATACCCATCATTATAGCTACCTTCTTCGAAGACCGGTGGCGGAGGACGTTGACGGTGGTAAGTAACTTCAGTTCTTTGAGACCTGTGTGAGGCGCCACCACGGCGTGTCTGCGAAGGGTCAGAAGGACCAGCACCAACTGTGCGCGAGGGGCCTGCAGATGGCCTGGACCCAGATGCACGTGAGGACTTATCACCGCGGTGGTGCCGGCTGCCATCTGCACCAACGAAGTCCTGCATGGGATAGGATGACTGCTGTGATGCAGGTGCATGAGGAGCATGAGGCAGATCATGAGGACAGTGTCCGGATTGACCGTGGCTTTGGGGCGGGCATGAGGAGTATTGATCTGCAGATGAAAATGGAACATGGCCATCGTACGAGCCACCTGATGGAACTCGAGGTTGACCAGGTCCAACGAGAGCATTGAAAGGTCGAAGCTGTTGGAGATGCCGAGCTGACGGGAATGGTTGGCCAGGAGGCGCGGCACGGTCAGAGCCCCCTGTCATCCGAACGACATTGAGATTATTGTTGCGAGCAGGAGGGCGGGCATTGTCGTAAGTACTATAGTCTTGCGAATATTGAGGAATGCGTCTGGTATCGTGTCCACGAGCAGGCAGCAAGGTAAGATGATGGGAATTATGATCGCGTGAGGGTGGACAAGTCGACCAACTCTCGCTGTCTTGAGCACTCCATGGCTTGCAACCATGCACATCGTTCGTCACTGCGACGATCTCTTCATAGCTGTCGGATTCGTCAGAGGAAGCTTCGCGACAATGCTTGCAGGGCGGTGCGACATCGGTATCACTGGCTCTGAGGGGAGCCACTTTGCTAGTCTTAGAGGGCAATTTTCGCATTGGCAAGGCGACCAGAGGGGGCATCTCTTCGGGTTCGAATGATGATGGTGCACTCTTGGGGGTAGATTGGCGATGCTTACTTTTCACAGGAGCTACGAGACGCGTGACCTTTGCCCACTCGGCAAGATTACGCACTACCCTCAGCCTGTTGCCCTTGGTGTCCTTCACCAGCAGGATGATACCCTTGCGTAGATCGTCGTCAGGTAAGTCCATGTCATCTTCTTGCAGTCAGGTAAGTAATGAGCGGCACGAAGTTGACATAAAAAATACATACCTGTACTCCACTGTACAATGTGAGGTATAGGGATCTTCGTGCTCCCTTTCAGCTGCATCTCAATGTACTTTTCAGTCAGAACCTTCAAGTCAGCAGCATTCACGCCCCTGAACTCGAAGTCAGGTCCAGGGGCGAGAATAGCCGGTGGCCAGTCGATGATACACAGCTTGTACGTTGACGCGGTTTTCAGCCACTCCTTCCAGTGAACACATTTTGTGGCAGCCTCTTCGAATTTTTCTGGGAACTCGAGGTAAGTACACTAACATTGAAAGCAACTTGGGAACATACACAAATTCTCCTGCATCATGGCCGTGAAGACTCGCCGAAAGCGATCGCGCGGTGCTTCATTGGGCTGAACTTTGACATCGATCTGGCCGAACAAGGCCGGCAGTGAGAAACCTTCTTGATTAAGTCAAACCGCCCTGAGAAAGATTTAGTTCGAACACCATAGCAAAGAGGACAAAATGATAACTTATTTGATGGTCATGCTGAGGTCGTCGACAAGCTTGCGCACATCAAATTGATTGATTTCAATCAATTTCTTTACCGCAGATGACCCGCCGAAAATTGCGGACGTCTGACGATCAGCTGCATCGGTCCCCATATACAAGATGGCCCCCACAACCTCCACGTCGGCCAGGTTGCGATATGAAGAGGCCTACCAGGGTAGATTAGTCCCGAGCAATATAATAAAGCTGCATGGTGGACGAACCAGTGCAGTGAACTGATCTTTGGCACTCAGCATTCGAGTGGTAACAGACCTCATAGAATACGTGCTCAGGCTTGGATCCTTCTCCATTGACTGACAGAAGTCAAGGATCAGCTTCAAGACCAGAGCGCATTGCTCATCATCTCAAGAGTCGACGTCTTTGAACAATTTCTTATATGCCACATTGATCTCTTGCATGTACTCTGCAGAGGGAACTGTCGAATTCAGCAAGTTAGAACGGTGCATGAGCATGATAACAACAATGAAAGCTCTCACCATTCTCTGCCTTAGGATGGTGATAAGAATACCATTGCTGGAACTTGTTGGCAGGATTGGTGGTGCGAGAGGCCTTGAAAGCCAATCCGGCATGGATAAGTACATCCCGAGTGTGCTTGCCATACTTGCGTGCAAGCCCCTCTGCTTCGTGCATAACAGCCTCTCCGAAAGCAGACAGAGCTGTCCTTGCTTCCCTGGAGAATGGACCAGAAGTCTTCGGCCAATTGATATCACCAGCTGTGGCCTCTCCTTCCTCAATTTCCTCGTCATCTTCCTCCACGGCACACTGCTTCCCCTTATTGCGAACAGTTCGGGCGTGGCCAGTTTCATGTACATCTGAATCAGGGACGACATCATCCTCTAACTCTTCGTTGAGCATCTCATCTTCCTCCTCAGTACTAGCCTCTGCACGGCGTCGAAGTCGACGCTCGTGCCTTATCAGTTCGGTCTTTCTTGTCTCACTGTAGTCGCTACCCGAGTAGTTGGAGAGTTCAAAATCTACGGATAAATAAGTATTTTGTTAGTGTGAAATGCGTGCGACAAACTCACCTTCTTCATGTTGACTCGTGGTCACCTCCTGGCTCTCAGGACCACCATGTTCTTCGTCCTCGTGGCCTCCTGCTGCCACCTCGAAGTCAGCATGCCAATCATCAGTGGGCACTCTGTCATCCACAACTAATCTGTGAAGACATCGACGCACGACAACATTGTGGGTAGAGTCCTGCTCGTGCTGCACATCACGTAGTCTGGGGACCATCATGGACACCTGTCTACCCGTCAGATGGCTAAACATCGGAGACGTGCAAACAGACTCACTACTTTTTTCGACTTGTGAGACGCTAACGCATGCTTCCATGCAACACTGTTGTCACTATCTTGGACATCGACTTCTTCTTCATCTACGTCTTGGTCTACATCTTGATCCATGCCTTCCTCTAGATCGACTCCTTGGTGCTCATTCTCATTCTCCCGAGTTTCTTCGTGGCCTTCGTCCACACCGCCATTTTCAACGGCGTTGCTTGAGATGGCAAAAGCATCGGTATCCAACTCCTTGGGTTCAAGATCCGTGCCATCTTCGTCTGCATGCACATTAGCAGACGCCGCGGACTTCGCAGCGGGCACGTCAGACTCGACGCTGTCGCAGTTGTCCACTAGCACAGCAGAAGGGTCGTCCCCATTGTCAGAGCCGGGTGGGTATGGCTTTGACTTCTGCAGTGAGGTCAGCAGCATGATCAAGAAGTAAAAAATAGCGATATTACCTGTTTCCACCGAGCGGATGGTGCAGCAGCTTTGTCATCTACCACATTGGCATTTTGGCTCTTGCGCGGCCTCTGTTCCGATGGTGAGTTCACCGAGCAGGTTCAGACCAAACATGTAGCACTGCACCTTTTTCTTTGCACCCTCTGGTGCCGGTCAGGAATACTCTTCTAGTAGAGAGTCTTCTTTTTTCTTGGTGGCCTTGCGGGAATGCGACTTAGACGGCATTGGAATCTCTGGCACTACCTTCATGCGCGACCTCATCTGTCGTGGTTGGTCTGCATCCGTTGCGGCAGGTGCAGTCGATTGAGTCCACGGAGGCATCACAGTTTGGGTAAGAAATACGAGTCAGACGATTATTCGAACATAGTGGTGGAAGATGGGGGGAAAAGTCAACGACTTACCATTGGCAGGCGATGCTTGATATCCGCGGTGCAGTGTGGTTGCCGTGCAACCCTGAAGATCCTCGAGGTCCGATTCACAACAGAATTCTACAACCGCCGTCAGAATCAGGGGCAAGGTGAAACGCACGGCACCAACTTACGATATCGTGCTCGCACAAACTGCGCGGATGCCGCGATCGCTCGAATATTTGTGTGGGGTTTGCCTGCAAACCTCGTGTAGCATAAGGATGTCCTGAATATCTGGAATGAGTACCACACAGCTTGAGGTATGTACGAGAGATTACCTACAGCTTATAGCGAGTTATCAGCCGGTTACGGGAAATTGCGAATATCGCATGTTCATCTGCGTACATAATGTAAGTTCCATGGTGTCATGCTTGTTAATAAGTAGTCGTGAATGTGGCATGGCGGGCACGTGGAGCTCACACACCGGCAGGACAGTCATTGCGACGGTGACCAGGGCAATCGGGGAAAGAAACGCTCGGTGCTGCAGTATGAGGACTCACCAGAATGAGTCATCCTAAGCCCACAGAGGAGTCTTCAACATGAATGAAACATAGGTTGGCGAGTAGCTGAAGGGCAATGCATGCAGGAGAGTGTCTGAGAAGTTGCTGAGAAATGACACAAGCCGGCTTGTGACTCTCGTGCTTCTTGTAGGTATACAGGTATGTAGATATCGAATATCTCAGGGATATCTGGTGTGTCAACTGCTTGCTCCAACTGAATGAAGGTGGATGCCTGTAAGTGTCCCATGAGTGCGAGGAGATAGGAAGATACTTTAAGTGCACAGAAAGCTTACTCGGTATAACGCAACGTGAGGGAACCATCGACAAATACACCAGGACTGTGCTTTCAGTGTCAAACAAACACGTAGGGTAGATATAAGACATGCAGACACTGCAGAGGGTTGGCGATGTTGTGCGATCTAAGTGTAAGGACAACGATGGGACATCCCAAATGGGAAGTCCCACGCGGCCTTTGGATTCAACAACCAAAGTCTGCACGCCCTTACGACAGGAGCCTCAACTTGCTAGAACACAGGTAAGTAAATCTCCTCTACTTGTAATCCTGAGGCTTGTCTGTCTGACAGAGAAAATTTATTACTTTGCTATCTTCGACGTCCGACTTATCGCATGACCTCCTCAGAGTTCCTGCAAGCGTATCTCACGCTCTTCGAGCTCATTGATGGTCTCTCAATCGGTACCCTCTCCGGAGGACTACCTGCAACATGATCTGGGCCCTGGTCTTCAACGATATACATTCAATGGCCCAATGATGGAGGGGATCCCTAGGTGCACCACATCTGGTGCTCATCAGCCTTCCCCTGTGCTGCAAGAGCTACATTGCAGGCCAATGTCTCAGTAAGCTGAACCCCATATGCCGATTCATCCATCTCCGCCTTTGCTAATTCGATAGTTTCATCTGCGCTGTTTCTAGGCATTTTGGCGCCATCGGAATCGCGATTTTCATGTGCCCGATCTGTCCCCAAGTGGTTTGGGCTGGCGTCGCCAACAGCGACCATTTTCCATGATTTTTCATGGCGCCCGAACATGCGTCAAGCCCGCTCTGGAAGGTAAGCTCCTTCACGTATCTTCTCAACCACCCCCTCAACCTCCTGTATTACTCAAGCACTCAGAACATTGTATCACAATGTCTTTTCACTAACCCAAGGCTCACTATCCTCCTTCCTCACACCCCTCATCTTCCCAACCTTCTTCACACTCGGCATCTCGGTCTAGTTCTCCCCAAAAGACTCTGATTTCACACGTCCACCTCATCCAGCCGTTAGATGTCCCGCGATGAAGGAGGCCATGTGGCACGAAGCATTTGTTTCTACCTGGCCCCGAGAGGCTGGTGACACTTCCTGCCCATCTTGATTTCACGCACACTGAGCCTCCAAGAGGTCGAACTTCTACCCATACCTCGCATCAGCCATTTGCGAGTCTGCAGGGGAATGCGAGCTCAGACGACCCATTCCTCGTGCAGGCCGACAGTCCCCTTACTCACGGTCCAGAGCACTCCTTTTTCGATGGCATTTACACATCATTGCTTGAAGAGCCAGCAGCAATGCGGGCAGCATGCCTCCTACAGAAGAAAGCACATCAATGGAAAAGGTGGTCATCCGAGGTCATACCCTTCCTCCTCCGTCCCCACATGCAACTGCTGCAGATCAGTGAGTCATTGCGTAAAAGGGTCGACATCCCTCACGTATGCACCTGCGGCGGTGTACACATGAGGTCACTCAACGTTGTATGTGTCTACTTTGAATGTATGGTTCCTTACTCTGTCTGCGCATGCACTTGCACTTATCAATTATTCCTAGCTTTGCGCCACATCAAGATTGACGTTTGTTTATGTTCGTCCGCTGCTCTTCAACAAGGTGGTCATCCGAGGTCATACCCTTCCTCCTCCGTCCCCACATGCAACTGCTGCAGATCAGCGAGTCATTGCGTAAAAGGGTCGACATCCCTCACGTATGCACCTGCGGCGGTGTACACGTGAGGTCACTCAACGTTGTATGTGTCTACTTTGAATGTATGGTTCCTTACTCTGTCTGCGCACGCACTTGCACTTATCAATTATTCCTAGCTTTGTGCCACATCAAGATTGATGTTTGTTTATGTTCGTCCGCTGCTCTTCAACTACTCTCACGCGGGCTATTCCCTTGTGCTCCTCAAGCACCCACGCTCGCTGTTGACCTGAACCTTTTACGGTTTACTCAAGAGTTGTTTGTTCAGCTGCCTCCCAACACTACGTCATTTTGTGCGACTTTGGAAGTGTTTCTGGGAGACCGGGGATATAAGCTGTCAACAAGGGTACGACTTTTCCATCTTTCACATTCAGTCACTCACTCACATCATCTCTAGGACTCGCTATGCCGACACTTTGGAAATGTGCTCCTTTGGTACTCAGCTCTCCTTAACTCAACAAAGAGGCACGTGCAAGAAGTTCTGGAAGAAGCGCGACAATCCGTCTTGCATGAAAACTCGAAGTCGAACGTTCGGACTTTTGGTATGCCCATAGCAAGTGTCGTTCACCTGATGGCTCAATCGTTTTTGCAGATGCTGAGGCAACACAGTCTCACTCCCCTTCGTCTCCATCTCCCTCAGGCTCTGACTCCACATTTCCCTCTGACTCGCGCTCACCGTCGTGTTCCCCCTCGGAGTCAATGATGCGTCCCCATCTCGGCGGCCATCATCTGGCAGAGAGCAACCTCGGCAAAGGAAGCCGCAGTCGAAAAGTGAGAATTTGGCAAGACCAAGTGAATATTTGCGCAAGCGTTGTCCGTTATGCTTTGGTGGGAGAGCGCAGCATGAAGGTGATGACATGTGAGTTATTATGCACCATGTTAATCTGATTTACATGTAGACTCACTCATTTTCAGTCCCGATGTAATAGTTTGTATCGATGTCTGTTTCACTCAAAAGCATAGATGGGGAAAGGGAGATGCACGAGATCATCCTCGCGAGCCCGAAGAAACAGTATTTATTCCAGAGGACGAGGTGAAGAGGGTGAAATCGTACGTTGAGGGGATCCGACCTAGCAGAGAACCTGGACGTCGCCGGCCTTGACCTCCTGTTTTAGTGGATGAGGAAGATGGGTTTGAAGATGGGCTCAAGATACCAAGGTCCATATTAGATGGGTGTCAGGAGTCATTCCTTGCCACAGACGAGAAGCGTGAGAAGGCTAGTACTCAGTTTTTCTCGGATACCGGGTTGATGGCTCTGCTGTGCAGGCATGATCGGGTCCTCTGGCTCGTCAACATGACATCGGCGGGTGAGAAGCAGCACTATGCTCTTGCCCTCATACACCGCCTGTTCGCGCATCTACCCCCTTCCACCCATGTCGGCCTCTTATACGACATCGCCTGCCAGCTGCACTGCAGCTGCATCAAGTGGTGCCTTCTTGGGAATTTACTCGACCACATTATGTTTGCTACATCCATCTTCCATGCGTATGGGCACCAGTGGCCGTGCCAACTGATTTACCATCCGAGGAAATGTATTGGGTTTGGGCTGACAGATGAAGAGGGATGCGAGCATTTCTGGGGCTCGATTAGGAAGCTGATACTGTCTCTTCGTGTCTCTGGGGTGAGTATTTTATTCTACTCTTTGTCCATGATGATCTAACTGCTACTTCAGCATCACCAGCGCTTGTTCATTCTCGACACACAGGTCAAACATCTCGAGCAGCAATCGCTCTTCAGCCTCGGCCATTGGCTGAACAGAAAGTGGTCTCAGTGTCAGGCCAAGAAGCATGTGGTGGCCGAGGCTGTTGGGCAATGCGGCATTGCAGAGGAAGTGCTCCGTCACGAGTGGGAAACACAGGTCCGCGCTCAAACCAGGCCTGCACCCCATGCATTTTTTTTTCTAATTGTGCGGCTCTCATACTAATTCATGTGCTTCAGGTCATTCACGTGACAAGGGCAAGAAGGCAATTCAAACTATCTTTGCACTGCAGAAGACACTCGAGGTGTACAATGAGTGCATGCGTGAGCTCGAACTCGCATTGCTAGGCGACAACGAGCCTCTCAGCATCGACGAAGTCAACCTACAGATGATGGAGGCAAGGTCAAGGGCCATGCAGGTTAAGCAAGCTTTGCAATGTAAGAAGATCGTGCTGGGTGTTGGAGAACGAGCACAGCTGTCTCGTCTGGTCAACAACATATTCTTGAGGCTTCGCATGAATGCATGCACAGTCAAGCAGCACATCCGTGACCGTCTGCATCAGCGCAAATTCGAGCTCGAGCGGCTCGAGTGCTCTTATTGTCAAACTGTCAATAGTAAGTCTTCCCATCTTATACGAAGTCCCCTAGCTGAGCATTCATGCAGACAACAAGCTTAGTACGCACGCTAAGTCATCAATCAAGCATCGTGAGCCCAGCATACTCAAGCTAGCCAAGACCTACAATGACTTGTGTAAGCAGATCGACACTCTCATTACGCAGCGCAAGGCCCCGCATTATGCTGTCTCTCCACAGCCCATTCAAAGTAATGGCCTCTTCAAGCTCGACGTCGACGATGACATCTGGCAAGACATTGGGCTTGATGATGACGATGAAGGTGTTGCAGTCCCACGTTGGCTCGGTGACGAGACTGTTCGCGATGGGATCAAGAACCGCCTTTTATTGGACCGCTGCATTGAGGAGGAGGAGCGCTTACAGGAGGAGAAATGTTCGTTGCAGGAATAGTTTGAAGAGGAGTGGGAGAGTGTCGAGAGGGCACGCGTGAGTGCAGGTAGGTCTGATTCACGTCGTCTTCACATTGTATTTCTAACTATTTACAGGTGATGATCCAGACCTTGTCTACCAGCTTGACCATCAGCGCGAAAGATTATGCCGGTTGTGTGCAACGTGGCAGACTCAGGTGCGTGCGATCCCATGCAAGCGGGAGATGAGTGAGTTGTGGGGTCCATCGAACGAAGACTTGACAGCGGCAGCTGCGTATGAGGTGACCGGGAATTGGGATGAAGGGAATGCCGATGAAGGGCATCGGAATAATCCGATGGATGACAGGAAGGATGAGAAAGTATGCTACGATGATGCCACTGACCCGGAGGATGATGGAGACCTGCTCGATGCCGCGGAGGTCGTTGCATTGACAGATGCATACCATTCAGGTACTGTAGACATTGACTCTGATATCTTGCTGCTGGATTTCGGCAACTCGGACGACGGTGAGCTTTTCTCTTCTCCCACAAAGGCAGGTAGTCAATCTCTGTGCAAAAGAGCAATGCTTTACACGTAGTGTATCTAGTTATTTATGTGTTTTACTGCAATCCCTGACTTGCAGAGGTACATTCCTGAGATCTCCATGTGGTTCTGAGGGACATCCACAATTTGGATGTACCTGCTGGGGACATATCCATGTAACTCCCTGGTATGACCCACGGGAACATCCATGGTATTAGGCGGAGATGCTGTACCTCCCATGTAGAACTAGGTAGGAGCTCCGTGTTTGTTTCCATCTCCCAGATATGGCCCATAGAGATGTCCATGACGTTGGACAATATTGCTGTATATCCCTGGGAGAACCAGGAGAGAGATCCAGGCACATCTGGAAATCCATGACATGACCCAGTGGGACATCCGTAGGCCTGGACAGAAGGGTTGTATCTCCCACGACTGAGCTAGTGGGAACTCTCATTATATTTCTAGGTCCATCGCATGACCCAGCAGGACATCCACAAGCCTGGACGGGAGTGTTGTATCTCCCACGACTGACCTTGTAGGAACTCCCATTATATCTGTAGGTCCCTTGTATGACCCTGTGGGACACCCGTAGGCCTGGACGGGAGTGTTGTATCTCCCATGACTGACCTTGTGGGAACTCCCATTATATCTGTAGGTCCCTTATATGACCCCGTGGAACACCCGTAGGCATGGACAGGAGTGTTGTATCTCCCATGACTGAGCTTGCAGGAACTCCCATTATATCTGTAGGTCCCTCACATGACCTAGTGGGACATCTGTAGACCTGGACAGGTGTGTTGAATCTCCCACCACTGACCTGGAAATCTATGATATGACCCAGTGGGACACCCGTAGGCCTGGATGGGAGTGTTGTATCTCCCACGACTAACCTTGCAGGAACTCCCATTGTATCTGTAGGTCCCTCGCATGACCCAGAGGGACATCCGTAGGCCTGGATGGATGTGTTGTATCTCCCACCACTGACCTGAAAATCCATAATATGACCCAGAGGGACATCCACAAGCCTGGATGAAAGTGTTGTATCTCCCACGACTGACCTTGTGGGAACTCCCATTATATCTGTAGGTCCCTTGTATGACCCTATGGAACACCCGTAGGCCTGGTCGAGAGTGTTGTATCTCCCATGACTGACCTTACGGGAACTCCCATTGTATCTGTAGGTCCCTCACATGACCCAGAGGGACATCTGTAGGCGCGGATGGGAGTGTTGTATCTCCCATGACTGAGCTTGCAGGAACTCTCATTATATCTGCAGGTCCCTCGCATGACTCATTGTGGATGATAATCGAGGCCTTGAGATGGATATGAATAATCACCAAGAGCTCATGTTTACAAGGCTAGTCTTTTGCCAATGATAATCGAGGCTTGAGATGGATATGAATAATCACCAAGAGCTCATGTTTGCAAGGCTAGTCTTTTGCCAATAATAATGGGGGCCTTGAGATGGATATGAATAATCACCAAGAGCTCGTGTTTGCAAGGCTAGTCTTTTTGCCAATGATAATGGGGCCTTGAGATGAATATGAATAATCACCAAGAGCTCATGTTCGCAAGGCAAGTAGAAGAAGAAGGGCAGCAATCACTATTGTTACAATATTGCATTGAAGTACAATCACATTGGTTTCATTCACATTGTTCTGAATACTGACTCAATAATGTTCAGGATCATTGCAATAACTAAGGGTACTGCTGACATGGTTGCTGGTATGTCCTATATGCTAGCTACATGGTTGTTGTAATTCTTATATAATCACAAATTCTCTGGCACTTGGCCTATTCAATCTGCCATTCATTTATTGCAAGCTTTTATCTCTGAATCAGTGAGGCAATTGAACCAGATAGCCAAGGCCTGTACCTCTGGTTAACTGTCAGTGACCTGCATTTATGATCTATCATATTCCAGATGCTTGTTGCCTCAGTGAATAAGGGGATGTATCATATGCACACTGTTCTAGTGGCAGTAATAGCTGCAGCTTTTGCTGGAAAATAATAAATGGGAGCTCCATACTGACCTCTGCCACCATGTGACTGGTGACAAGGCCCAGGAAAATCCATGGAGGTCCTGTGGCAATGGGACAATACAGGGCCAAGAACAATAGCTATGGGATTTGCCTAAGTACTAAGCCTCTGTGGTCTTCCCTGCATCATGTACTTCCCTGACACAGCCATGGGACTTATGTAGGTACCATGGTCAGTCTGACACTTAGGAAGCTCTTAGCTATGACATACTATAGAAGATCTTGTTGCTAAGAGCTAGGGATAAAGGGTACCCTGAAGTGACAGTTTTTGTAGTGATTCTTGTATACACATTGGTAACAATACCTAGGGTCAATTTTTGTAATCATTCTTATAGGCATGTTGGTCACAATTTTTGTAGTGATTCTTGCAAGCATGTTGGTAACAGTTTCTAGGGTCATTTTTTGTAGTGATTCTGGTAGGCAGATTTGTAATAGTTTCTAGAGTCATTTTTTGTAGCAATTCTTATAGGCATATTTGTAATAGTTTTTAGGGTCATCTTTTGTAGTGGTTTTTGTAGGCACATTTGTAACAGTTTCTAGGGTCAATTTTTATGGTGATTCTTATAGGCACATTGGCAACATTTTTTATAATAATTCTTATAGACACATTTGTAATATCTTCTTATATAATCTTTCAATGTAAGGATTGTATGAATTATTATAATGCTTTTTATGGCCACTACACATGTATACTAGGTAACCTTTTTAGCTCTGAAAGTTCCATCACTTATGAAAATTATGCTCTTCATTTCTCAGGAATCATAACTTTAAAGGCTTCTGACTTTCTCAATTTGAGCAAGTGTATTTTGAGGTCAGAAATGTTATAAAAATGCAGAAAAAAACCGAAAAATTAGAGGCATGGCCCGGATAACTATGGGTACCTTAGATACGTCAGTTTCCAATTTGGGAAACTGACTGAGCAGGCCTTCTTATTGTCTACCTCAGTATTGCAAAAGTAGTTTATCACTCAAATCTTGACAAAATCAAGTGTTCTAATATATTAACTAGGTCTATTTCGTAATTTCAATTCAATAATGATAGTTACAATGCATTAAATACTATACAATGCTCTATAGGATGTAATTTCAATGTTCTCTAAAATAGAGCTGTTATCTGTTATCTAATCTAAGTGCTGTGATGTACGACTACTCAGTTAGCCACTAGTCAATCAGGTTCAGTCATCGTACCTGCCATGCGAAGCATTGGCCCACTCCAAACAAGTCGTGCTCTGGGTCAACGTTCTTCGGCAGAGATCCTAACACTGAGTGTGTGTCGAGCTTTTTGAGGTCATCAGGTGTGGCTAGGTGAGAGACTATGAGCTCCGACTCAAGGAACTGAAACCAGAAACAGTCATACCTGAGATGATACATTTAGATTGAAGAGGCATTAGGAGTGGCCTTCATCACTTCTGCGCACTTCGGTTGGCTAGATATGAAGTAAGAAGAGTTAGTTTATGCCGTTGATGAGCGCACACCCGACACAAACACCTAAACCCAACTAAACAAGATGAGAAGCAGGGTCACTCTGTGTGTGAGGGAAGGGTGTCGCAACTGTAAAATATTGCGAGTGGGTCCCAGAACCTCGACCTAAGCCAAAGGGGGATGCAACCTGTGAAGAAATGAGGGCTCGCGACGTAAACGCGAAGTCGGGCAACAATCTACGACAAAATCGCGAAAGTCAAAGGTAGAAAGCTAAAGTCACGACGTGATCGCCAAACTCATAGGCGAAGGCGAACTAAATCGCAAAAGGGGAAGGGAACTATCTGTGGGGGTAGAACGCTATGAGGGAATGCAGTATTCGCCATCTCGACAAAGTTGCAGTCAGTCTAACACAAAAGTCAGATTTAAGACTAACGCAGGTCATTATCGCTATTTCGCTATGTCGCTATTGCAGTGTCGCAGTTCGCTATCACAGTTGCAGTATGCAGTCTCGAAGTATAACAGTCTCGCTATGTCGCAGTGTCGCAGTGTCGCTATGTTGCAGTGGGGTATATCGCAGTTCGAAGTCACTATCGCAGTAAATGCAGTTTCTCGGTGATCTGAAGCTAAGGGGAACTCCTCCCTACTGGTCTTCGATGATAATCGACGTAAATACAGCAGGTATTTGTAGAGGGGAAAATCGGGGAGATGAAATGTGAAAGTCGCGAAATGTCGGAAGATGAATCCTGACATCGGAGAGAGTTGCAATGGTCTAGGACCAATGGAAAAATAGGTCAAGGGTGTGGAGAGGTAAATGTTGTACGTTAGCGATGGAGAAGAATGGTAAAGTAGAGGAAAAATCGAAAGAAAACATATGTTATTTGTCCTAAACCACATGGAACACTCTAATGGCATCTCCGGTCCAGCACGAAGGTAGGGGTCTTGGAGGGGAAAGTCAAATGATAAAAGGAATGGGATTTGCAAAGGAAGAGGTCACGACCATCGTGCGACACCAATAAGTCGGTGCGATGAACCAGCGAGTCAGCGCGACATCCAGAAAGGCGGTGCGACATCGGGGAAGTACGGACTTAGACAGGAATCGATCAGGGCATATTGAACTAGACCAAAGGACAACGGGTAAGTGGTATCTGACAGCGAGTAGATGCAAGAGTGATGTATGAGTGACGAAACAGTGTTGAATCTCGGTGCGAAGTCGCGATGAATTGAGCGAAGTCGAATGAAGTCGCGAAGTCGCAAAAGTTTGCCGGGGGTCGCGAAAGAGTCAGATGTATCTTGGAGGCTAAGGGATATAGTAGTGAGGTATGAGCGACTGCTGGGAAACGCGTTTTCAGAGGCCAGGAGGTCTGGGAGCATATCACTGTGCCCCAGTAGCCCAAGACAAAAATCTGACAACTTGTGTCTTATCCTGGGATGAGTTCTGGCTGGGGGGTCTGTGTTACTGCGAGTCAGATGCCAGCATGTAATGGGTCGGTTCTGATGACCGTTACTCGTTATGGACTGCTTACTACTTACATAAGCAAGTTGCTTTATATCCCCTACACTCACCATCTAGCTGTACACACTCAGTCTTAGCTTAGTTTTGGCTATACATTGAGTCCACTGCAGCCCTGGTGAGCCTAAGGAATTAGGCAGTTTACACTTTTTTTGCAGTCTCAGAACTACTGCTGAAGTTCTGCTATGACTGGATACTACTGGCTGGATGGGCAGGAACACTCACTGTGCCCTGCACGTCATACCTACCGGGCAACACCTCTCAGGACCTCTGAGATCAAGGTCCTCACTAGCAACATAGGCCATGTTGCCAACACCCTGCAAAAGTGGGTTGAGGTGAATAACCTCACCCATTGGCTCACAATCGCCGACTGGCTGGTCGAGCGACATCTCCACCTTGCCACCCTCCACGAGCGCTATGCGTGCGAAGATGGCCTTACCACCATCAAGCGCACTCACCGCCGTCTCGACACCCTCGCAGAACGCCTAGAAGCCGCCGTCACTCATGCGACTTTCGACGTGGCACGGACGCATCACCTCGTGACACGTGACCATGCCAAACGTGATGTCGCCACTCCTACCGCGGTACCCACGCTCCCTGCTTCCCCCTCCCTCGTGCCCAAGAAACTCGCCAGGCCCGAGCACCCGCGCCACCTCAAGACCGTCGTGCCGAGTCAGGACCAAAAAAACCGGCCCCAAACACTGGTAGGGGAGAGTGCGGGGGTAAAAGAGGCCGAGGAGAGGAGAAGGGAGGAGAGGAGGCCGGAGGAGAAGATGTGGGAACGGACACGGCGTGACCAGGAGCAGGAGCGGACACCGTGCAAGCAGGACGACACACAAGGTACGCCCGCCCTGCCGTCTCCCACAGCGCCGCCATGCACCCACCTCACCGAGCGCCCGACAACGCCGATGGCCCCAATGCGTTCACACGCGACGCCACCACGTCGCAGTGCACGCACGCCCACGGCACCCACGATGCAGGATGCGGATGATGCACCCGCAACGTCACCAGCGCGAGGGATGCAAGCCCGCGACAGCCCGACGCCAACGCGCCTCGCCATCTGGGCCACTGACCGCCTGCCAGCACAGGTGGCGCTGAGCGCACCGACGCACCACAGCTGCGCAACGAAGCCCGTAGCAACCGCGGTGCAGGACGCGAACGTCGCGACCGACACACTGCCGACGCCGAGGACACGCCACGCAGGTGCCGATGCACGAGCGCGCCCAGCGTCGCCGACACACCGCGCCACTCCGATAGCACCAGGGGCGCATGCCGAGGATGATGCGCCCGCCATGCCGCCCACACACCCCGCTGTCGCATCTACAATGCGACCCCCTCCTTCGCCGACACTCCCGGCATCCGACGTCCACGACGGACTGCCACCACCCTCCTACGCCGTCGAGCAGCCGACCTCAACGGCGCCAGCAGACCGCGATGCAGCGCCACGGCATCATGCCGAGGACACCCCCGAGGCCGCAGCACCTGTGTACGACGGTGCACAGTTGCTGCCCCACCCACCCTCGTCAACCATGTCAACTCCCCTCTCATCTGTCCCACCTCTGCGAACTCGAGGGCCAAATCCTCGACTTGGCTACATCAACCAGCGCTCCCAAACCACTGCGTGCGGTCTCCTCAGACACCCCCGGTCGTTGTCTATGGAACTGTAACCTGAGATGGATCCGACGGGTTTTCTGGAGTGGGAGGGAGTGTGTGCATCGCACAATTACTTATGGTATACACTTCTCTTTATTTCATCTATGCGGTACGTCTTACTTTATGATATGCCCATCTATTCCTCTCCTCTTCCTTTCTTTCCCCCTGGGTTGTTTCTGGTAGGGGAGGGTGTAACGGGTCGGTTCTGACGACTGTTACTCGTTATGGACTGCTTACTACTTACATAAGCAAGTTGCTTTATATCCCCTACACTCACCATCTAGCTGTACACACTCAGTCTTAGCTTAGTTTTGGCTATACATTGAGTCCACTGCAGCCCTGGTGAGCCTAAGGAATTAGGCAGTTTACACAGCAGTTGTAGATTACGAATGTTCCTGAACTTGAAGTGATGTATCGTCAGTGCACTGGGCTTCCATGTGTTGCTAGTAGTAGTGGCTCAATTACTGCATCCAATGGGTGATCAGAATAATTAAGGCGCACCTGCTAAATGTCTGAAGGACTATCGGGTGATTGCGCAGATGCTGCAGGCTGGATGTGAGCTCATTGTGAATGGTGTCAGCTGCTGCGGACAGGTAGATAATATTAAAACCAGTAATGTTCTTGCCAGTGTAGACTGATCAGTGAGAATGGAAACAACACACCATAGCAGAATCGCTCCTTGACATGCAGATGTCAGCTGTCTGCTCCTTCCTTCAGGGTTGGCTATATGTAGCTCGAAACAGAGCAAAGCTACAGATGAATTTGCCGCATCATAGGCTGGTGGTCAGCAATATCCTTTTGATTCTTCAACATGTCCAGTGCTGTGGCCTCTTGCATGAAGGCTTCACCCTCCAAGACCTCTTGCTCAGTGTCTTGCTTGAGCGGCATGACTCTTTCCATGCTTGCTTTCCATTGTCATCTTACTTGTGCTATGCTCTTCTGTTCACATTGCAACAAGCAAGACAGGACTTGGCAGACTACCGTGAATTTGTGGGCTAACATCTAAGCCTCGCCAGTATGTCAAAGAGGCCCTGAGAGAGCCTGCAGCATCCTCGAGCACGTGCATTGCAGCTAGTCTCCCAAAGGCAGTGTAGCTACTCTGCTCCAACCTTCGTGCCTCAGGATATCCATATCTGACATCTGCTTTCCTTAAGGGGGGTGTTTCTAAGAGGTCGGTCACTGCTGATCAGCATGTCACATGCAGTGGCAAATGCGAGACTTCAGAATTGTGTTCCTCCTACAGACGTGATGCACTGCATCTTATGGGGTGGAAAATATGCTTACTTTGAGGCATGTGCATGCCAAACATTCTGGTTTGTTTTGGGAATATTTTCAGTGGCTATATTCCTTGGGAATACTGTGGTACTGGTACATAGAAATGAGAATCAGACAGTGGGGGTCATCTATCTTCCTGCACTGCTGCAAGGGTGAAGCCATATAATGGATAAGGCCTATAATGCAAATGTTATAAGTACTGGAGGTTGCTGTTGACAGAGCAGGTGTCGAACATGAGGCATCAGACAGTGTAGCAGAGACACCTTCAGGCTTCAGCAAATGAGGGACTAAGATAAATAATCTTCTGTAGGTGGCATTGCAACTATTGTCGTGGCAATTCAGGGGAATAAAATGAGCAGACTTAAGATGCCGAAGCAGCTCACATCATCCCGCTGCAGACCTCTGACTTGGACTCAGTGACAGGCTGTCAGTATTGCACTTGCCAGACTCAGGCAGGAACACATGGTCAGATTATGTTGCTGCAGTGTCACCTGCAGAACTAAGATGAATGCACCAATCAATAAGCCAACAGGTGAATTAATATTTCAAGGACGAGCGGCCGCTCAGTAATGAGCCCATAGCAGAGGTCGCAAGTGCCCGTCGGCAATGAAGAGCATTGTAACCAAAAGCTTACTGATTTTAACTACCGGTGTATCCAATTCGTAGTAAATTTCGGGCTCCGTCTAAGTTGTCCGACCTCTCGACTAACCCCCCGCATCAGAAAGCAGACTAATCACAGCTCCCTCATGTGATGATGACTCGCACTACTTTCAGAACTATGCAAAGAATGGTGAGGTGCTTGTCTTTGATGAGATCTGTATACCGTTGGTGTCTGGAAATAGATGTACACTATGATGGTCCAGGACAAAGTGCGCATGGCGACATATGCGAAATTCATCCAGTCTAGCCCAGAGCTCTTCAAAGATGCAGTCATCCTGGACATTGGGTGCGGCTCAGGAATACTGTCGCTCTTCGCCGCACGAGCTGGAGGAAAGTGTGTGATTTCTGTCGAGGCATCTCACATCGTGGAGAAAGCAGAGTGGATCGTGAAGAACAACAGTCTTGAATATACCATTGTGTATGTGTTGTGGAGATTACCATTCAGTTATGCATACTAAGTGGACCTGCACAGTGTTGTTCAAGCGAAGGTTGAGGGCATCACTCTTCTGGATGGGATTGAGCACTAGTGGACATTGTCATCTCAGACCTCTAACCCTCTCCATTTACCATCTCTAAAGCTCTCCTCCCCATCATGCTCCCCCTCACCAGCACTGTCAACCACGTCTTCCACCTCTTCCTCTAGCACATCCACCCACACCGCCACACTGTGCACCCCTCGCCCCGGGCGGCTTGCAGGGCTCACCCCTATGAGCACTTTGATGAACTCAGCTTCCACCCAGTCCATATCCTCTACAGCAACATCATGCACCATCACTCCCACCTCCGCATGCCAGCCCCGCTCGTGGAGCTGCACAAAGACAAAGAGACAGGAGCCCATAGAGCACATCTGGGGCACAGCATCGCCGCCCACGTGCTCTGTGCTCCAGCCTGAGAGGTCAACACTGCCCGGCACACCTGCACACCCGGTTGCCCGCCATCCGCACTCTTGAGTGCACTTGATCAAACATTACACCCGAATGCAAGTGCACAAGATCGGAGCAACCTGTGCAGCTACGATGCTCGGACATGTATCTCGTGTGCGAGGCTGACCTGCATGTTCATGCTCTACTTTGATGTCTTCTTCACCTCTATGGGCAAGCTGATCCCGCTGGACATGGACGTGTATCTCGCATGCACGCGAGGGTGACCTAATCCTCGTGGAGGTGTGGGCGCTCGGCGGGAAGTCGCCCACTGCACGGTGCCTCAGCGTGGGCATGCCCCTCAAGGGTAAGGGCCATCCGAAGGTCATGAGCTTCAGTACAGGCCCAGTGTTGGTGTTGATGCCATGGCCAGGTACTCGCAACTGTGCAACTTCTTGGACCAGGTCATCTACCACGAGAGCATCTTACATATTCATGATGAATACTTGTACAGTGATTAGTAGAATGAAAATATTTAGGGGAATTTTGAGAGCATGTAATGGAGCTCATCATCAGCAACAATGAGCTCGAGCCGACGCATGGCGAGCACGATGTGCGGGACGAATGGCAGGTGCTAAGGAAAAATACTAGCACATGTAGGGGGTGACTGAGGTCTCCTGGATGAACCACGCGAGAGCCACGCGTCGGCATCACGGCATCTGTCCTTAAATGAACCGTAACCAAACGACCTCCATAGGAGGGAGCTCGCTGGCCTGGCGATCGCCATTTGCCATGCAGGCAAGGTGGAGAGGTTTCGCCAACAACACTAGCCATCAGCCTCTCGCTTAGTAAGCACTTGTTTGACTTAGTTGCTCGCGAGCTCGCTGCTAAGTCAAACTGCACTTTTCTCTGCGCGTGAGGAATGTAGGTAATTCCAATCTCATTGGCCGAAGCCGGACTCAGATCCCGAGGAACAACAGGCGCCCGCAGATGCGCCACCAGCTTTAAAGTCTTTGGGGAAATTTATGTTTGCTCACAGCTGTCATTTTCCTGCACGCGACAGCTGTCGACCCTGCATAAATGGGCACTGGAGTACAACTACAACGTTCGTAATTACAAAGCAGGACAGCACAGAGCACGATAGCCCAAGACAGAAAGATATCTAACAACGCCGGCACTGCGGATCTACTACATCCCCGGGATTTTAAGCTTCGTCGCCACACGGGAATCTCTTCTCGATGATACCGTCATTACAAGATGCCGTTGGAGGCGAACAGTTTCGAGCGGAGGAACGGCGTGGTGACAAATAAGTACTCCTTCGCCTGCAGATATGAGAAAGTCAGCATTATCAAGCGAGTACAGTTGCAAGACATGTTGGACGCACGCATTCATTAACTCGGAGATCTTGATGGTGATCAATTCTGGCCGCTGATACTGCTGCAGCAAGCCAGCCTTCTCCTTCACAATATTGCCCAATAGGAAGGCCAGCAGCTCTTCATGATCGCGAGCTTGCGTGAGGTATTTGCAGAATTCCTGGTGCAATGTATAAGAGTGTGAGTGGACAGAGCTGATGCAATAACAGCGTCTGCATGACTCACCCGCTCAAGTGTCTTCTTGATTGACATTTTCTGGACACTTACAAAGCTTCCTACAGTGACAGAAATGGCGAGGTCGATGTCATCTGCTCGGACGTATTCCCTAAGAGCCATCTTCACGCTCGCCTCTGCCATATGGATCATATTCTCCAGATGGCGCACAGTGATTGGGAATGAACCAGTCGCCAAGGATTCGCGTCTTAAGTTAGCGAACAAACGCAACAGCTTCTCTTGGTCAAGGTCGTAGAGCTTCGGTCAGACTCTCTCTCATGCATACATGATATATTTTCGCAGGACGTCTTGAGATATGATCTGTGTAAGCCATCAGTTTACCATCACATCATACGAGACCCTCACGCGCATATCAGCATCGAGCGTAGTGCCTACGTTCATTTCCTCCTTGTCCGCTTCAAACTTCGGATGGCTTCTCAGATGGCTGCCCACGACGAATCTCACCAGCAACTCATCCTTTACCGGGTCCACAGTATCTTTCACGATGCAGAGAACGTCGAACCGCGACAAGATCGGCTCCGTCAACTCTACGTTCTGCTGAAATGGAATCAAGGTTGTACCTGCCCCGAAAGGGATTCGCAGCGGCAATGATAGCGCAACGCGCCTGCAGCGAAGTGACAATGCCCGCCTTGGAGATCGAGATTGACTGTTGCTCCATTGCCTCATGGATCGATGTCCAGTCGGCATCGTGCATCTTGTTGAACTCGTCAATGAGACATGTCCCTTGTCTGCCAACACCAAGGCCCCGCCTTCGAGGGTCCATTCGTGTGACTGGATCTTTGCGCACACTCGCGGTCAGGCCGACAGCAGACGCCTCTTGGCCCGTCGCAAATACCAACCTATGCGCGGTCTTCTCTACGAACTTCAAGAACTGCGACTTGGCCGTTCCAGGATCACCCAGCAGCAGGACATTGATGTCTCCGCGGATACGGTGCTTGTGGTTAATGTCCTTTGGCACACCACCGAAAAGCTGACAATGCGAGGGCTGTCTTGATGTCTTGATGGTCATAAATCGACGGTGCTATGGACTTGACAATCCGCTTGCGAATACGATCGTCTCGCGCAAGGTTGCGAATCATCTTATCATCTTCTTCAGTAAGTCAGAACGTGGCAAACTGGTCTTCCTTCTTGTTGACATGATTGGCCTCAATAACAGTGGAGAAAACGGGGAAGCCATTCTTGGAGTTGAGTGAGGCATCGAAGTTGTTGCGATAGATGCCAGTGATGTCCTGTAAAATCATGAAATAATCTGAGACACGAGCAATCAGTAGACACGAACAATTTCCTCACCGGGCTTGGCTGTATCGATGAGATCCCAAAGTAGAACAACTTCATGGTGTCTAGGCAGGCGACCCGGAGGCACGGAACCGGGAGACTCCTGCAGGGTCATCTTCTGGTAGTTGCGATAAACAGTCTACAACACCAGTAAAATACGCCGAAGACATTTAAAAAAAATAAGACAGACCTGTTCCGAGTTCACGCTGAATGGGACCTTGCCCTCGCAATTCGGGCAGTAACTAATCTTGACTTCCTTGGTCGCATCCTGGTAGAATGGTCCAAGGACAGTGCCACACTTGCGGCAGTCGAACTTGACATATTTCAACTGAAGAAAGACGCCCGTGCGTCTGGTGACGACACCGGAGACTCGCACGAGGTTGTTCAGATTCGAACGGCGCAAGTCACGCAGCGACGAGCTGAGCGGAAGGTCCGTGATCTGGACGTGGACCTCCGAGTGGATCCGCTCATAGGAGTGATAGTACACCAGGATGGCGTTAAGAGCTACCTCGTCAAAGATGGCAAGCATGGCCGTAGGTGAGTTGGTAAGGAAGTAGGCGAGAATTGGTTTCGAGAGAGCCAGACGAAGATAGGACACTTCTAATGACTCCGAGTTGTCTTAAAACAAAAACGTCAGCTGGTAGAAAGCGAAAAGCTCATGCCCTCACTTTCTCCAAGATTGCGAATACGTTGTCCATAGACGGAAGCACCGTGCTCGTCCACATAGGTCATCAAGAATTGGCGGAAGTGCCTGACTATGGACCGGCGAACCCGCTCATTTGCAATCCACTCGGCGATTGACTTCGTTTTGATGTCACTCAACTGCTCGAGCGGGAGTTCCTGCACCAAGAGTTATAAATCAACACGAGGTGAATGAACTTTCTCCCTCACATCTTCAATGCCTTCCATGTCATCAAGCTCCTTCCTCTCATCATATTGCCTTCTCGTACGCCTCTTCGTGCCTGCCAGGAGGCCAGCATCGAAATCATCATCCAAGTCATCACTCTGTAGGAAGTTAGGCATGCGGCTCCTCCGCGCAGCCCTAGCTCCATGCCTACTGCCCTGCGCATCTCTGCGGTCCATTTTCGCCTCGGCTGCATGTCGAGCTGCAGCCGACATCTCGTCGAAATCCTCATCGTTGATTCCAGCGTCCGAGTAAGTATCGAGCATTTGGTTTGGAGCATAGTCCCTGAAAAACACATTCAGCGGGCAATGCAGATGAACACGCAGGTACTCACTCTTCCAGATCCTCTCCGAAAAGATCCTCGCCCTCTTGATCTTCGTCATCGATCTCCCCGACTGCATCCCGATCATCAAAACTATCATCAGTATCGGAGAAGGGCGGCGGTGGAGAGAAAGGCGGGAGAGACGACTTCTAGTTGCGACGACCATGAGTAAGATGCCCGGCTGGGGTGGGAGAAGAACCGGCGAGTGGCGTTCGTGAGCGACGACATTTCGCGCCACGAGGTATCTAGTATAGAAACATCAGTAAAAACCAAGTAAATCGGAAGGTGCAAAGGCCCAAGGTGTAGAGCCGTATGACCAAATGGCGCTGCGTGGAGGGAGTTCAGTGTACACCGATCAGCATCGACAATCCCATCAAATGCATGCAGCGTAGATAACCTACGTGTTCATCTTTCTCACTTCGAGATCGAGCATCTCACCCGTCTTCTTGCTGAAAGGTTCTGCCAGCTCTCTCCGGACTCCTTGGCACCTCCATAGCTGACTGGTCGGACGACGATGTTCATACCGTAGTTAGCGATCCAGTGATCTTTTGCAAGTCATCCTGTGCACCAGCACATATGTTTTCCGTACCGGAGAAGATTTCTTCTGAGACCGGTCTACCCGATGTCATGCAAATGCGGTCCCCCATTTGCGGCGCGGACAGAAGGTGATGATCGGGAGGCAGATATTAAAGTATCGAAGGTTAAGCATACAGCAAAGAAAAAATAACAGAAAAACCCACTTGTGCATATCCGAGAGCTCAACACCGCGGGGTAAGATGCTGCCCTTCAGGAGAGGATCTGCATGCTCCAGGAACCACCCACAGACTGCGTGTCCCCCTTCATGGTACGCAACGGTCTTCTTCTCATCCGGACTCAATATCCAACTTTTCCTCTCCAGACCCACAATGACCCGCTCGATCGCGGACTCGAAATCAGACTCCGTGATGCTCTCTTGTGCGTGTCGTGCAGCGTGCAGCGCGGCCTCATTGCACACGTTCGCGATATCCGCACCCGAGAACCCGGGCGTCAGCACCGCGAGCTTCTGCGCAAACGCCTCCGTTTCCGGCAGCTCTTTCGAGAGCCTGAAGGGGCGAAGGTGGACCAAAAAGATAGCCTTCCGCCCCGAGACCTCCGGACGGTCGATGGTGATGTTCTGATCGAAACAACCTGGGCGCGTCAAGGCGGGACCAAGGACATCTGGTCTGTTGTTGCCAGCGAGCACGACAACATCCTCCTGAGTGCCGAAACCATCCATCTTGACCAACAGCTGGTTGAGAGTGTTCTCGCTCGTCATTTCCACCCTCGCCTGCCACCACGAGACTTGCCAATAGCATCGATTTCGTCAATGAAGATGATCGACCGCACGTTCTTCTTCGCGGACCTAAACAGATCACGGACGCGAGAAGACCTGACTCTAACGAACATCCCAATGAACTCGGAGCCGGACACGGAGAAGAAGGGCATGATCGCCTCGCCTGCAGTGGTCTTTGTGAGGAAGGTCTTACCAGTACCCGGTGACCCCGACAAGATAGCACCGCGAGGGATCTTCGCGCCGAGTTTCTCATACTTGGCAGGTTCCTTGAGGAAAGAGACGAACTCCATGATTTCGTCTCGTCCATCCCAGCGACATCCTTGAACTTGACCTTGATGTCCGTGTCCTTGTTGAAGAGCTTGGCGCGACTCTTGGCAAAAATGAAGACGCCGCCTCCGGCACCGCCAACCCCGCCCACTCTGCGGGAAAGATAGTACAAAAGACCTGCGAAAAGAAGAGTGGGGCAAAAGTTGAGGAGATAGCTGAATGCTGAGACCTCCTCGTGGTGTGGTATGCGACGGGGATGTGCTCGTGGGAGGGGACACCCAGCTCCTTCTGCGCCTCGTCGAGCTTACGCTCGAACGCCTCGACCGAACCTATAGAGAAATAGTAGTCCATAGTACGGGTCGTCAATCGGCTTATGGTCGAGGTACGAGCCCCATAGTCGTAAATCAGCCGTGGCATCGTGGGGCTTTCTCTGGCAGAGACTACGTACATTCGCCTCGTCAGCGGCGAGGATATGCGTGAATGCACGGAAGTCTTCGGCGGTGACCTGGCGAGCCCTGTGCAGTATGGGTACTTTGTTCTGATCCTTCCAAATTGGCGACCTGAGGGCAGAGCATAAGAGGAACCGGGAAAGCTGACCTTGCGGCATACAGCTACGGCACTACGACCATCCGACACCGCGATAACTGAGTTATAGTCATACATATAGTGTAGATCCACTCACCGGTCATCTGGATCCTCGCCGATGCGGTACCGTGCAGTACCTGCGGAATCCTCGGTGAGGTCGACGCCTCGCTCGATTGCGACATGCCTCAAGAAGGCCTCCCCAATCGGAGAACGACAAATGTTGCCAAGACAGACAACCAAGACGGAACTGCGACATGGCAGAGAATCCTTCTGGGAAAGTATACGACGCGGCTCAGACTGGCATACTGTAGTAGGACTTAAAGCAGTTCTTACAATCGTAGAACGCGTCCAGTCACGGGATTTGCGCGAAAGCACGGGCGCCTAGCATCCAGCTTTCCCCTTCGTTCCACTATCTGATTCTTTCAGTCGCGATGAACCCGAATTTCGCGCCGCAGAACACAGGCGGTAACACCGCCGATGATGCTCGATTTTACGATCTCCTCTCCATGTATGCCCAGCTAGCTGGCACCAACAACCCCTACGCAGCTGCGCCACAGAATCCTTTTCTCCCTCACGCTCAGCTCTTCAACAACCCTTACCAGGGTTTTCCCCAATACAACCAGAATTTACCGCAGCAACCTAACCAAAGCTTCTCCTTGCCACAGACCAATCAAACTGGTCCACAGAATACCTCCCCCACAGTTCCCGGCAATGCCGCTCTGCTTAACCAGAACGCGCCCCAGGTTGCTAACCAGAACATTGCGCAGTTCCTCAGTCATGCTGACCTTCAGCACCTGTTAAACCAGCCATTCTTCGCGTCGAATATAGGCCAAGCGGGCTTGGGCCAGCAAGCATCTACGATTAACCTCACATTGATGCACCTTGTGCAGAGTGCACTGCAAATGAATGTTGCAGTGGGGACTTTTCCAAACGATGAACAACGCCTCATCCAGGCACTGCATGAGGGGGGTATAAAGAAACAGACGAAACGCTTGGCCCTAGAAGCACTGCATGGTGTACGTTTTTGTTAGGATTCATGGTGATTTGCTGACGGGTTATTAATATAGGTCAATAACCATCCAGCGATGGCATGGAAGGATTACTACTTAGAACATGTCGATAGACTGGACCAGGCTGCGGCAAATCTGCAGCATCCTGTAAAGCCTGAGACGGTTGAGAAGTCTTCTACTTCTCAGTCATCCTCCAGCGATACTGGACAGCAAATTGAAACACAAGTTTCTGCGTCCCTCTCCAGCTTAACAGACCGGGATGAGCATCACAAAAGCCATCCGTACACTTCTGCATCGACTCGTGAAACCGACACTTACCGGGCGCACGGTGAGCGTCATGACCGCCGCGTTATAAAGTCGGAGCGATCTTCGGATAAGCCAGCTACTACCGTTCAGCGTCATGTAGAAGACATTGTGAGCCTGCACCCAACTCCTAATAATATCTGGATCCCTGAGCTACCATCACACACGCAGTCCCCACCTCTTTCTGCGCCTGAGCCAAGAAAAAGGATGTTCGTGGAGGAGGATACCGACTTTTTTATCAAGTTCATTCAACGGAAGCTCAGTAAGAATCCGAACCTGAAGCAAGCGAAACTGTGTGCTTTACTCGCCGAGAAGGTACATGCCCCATATACTGATATTATCTATCTTCACTCAGTGGCCTGACCTCAGGCTCCGTATCATTCTGCGGCTTCGTGGTCGAGCTACTGGAACCGGCACCGTGATTTACCGGATAAGATACTCGCTGCGGCTAGGAAAAAGGTGGCGACCCAAAGCAAGGGCCTTCCCGAGCACTCATCCAGCGGCAACAATGAGTGTGGCTCTGGCTCTGGATTATTATCTGGAGATGAGTCTGGCGTTCACCAAGGCAACACTGGTACGAAACGACCCACAGAGTCGGACTACGATACCGAAGACGATCTGCGTAACATGGGACATTCAGGTGATCAATTCCTCTCAGCCGATCTGCGTGTCCTCGCCAGGCACATAGCATCCCACCCGAATTGGAATTTCATGACTCGCAGCGAGCAGTGGACGCCGGGCCAGTGCACAAGCTTTCTCTCTTGCAATAATATTCTCGGTTGCTCACTCCTCTATGTCAGCATTCGCGAAGATCTCTGGAGGCTTATGCGCAGGCTTACGTCAGATTCAAGACAGGTTCGCACAGTTCATATTATCCTGCCTAACTTCCGGAATCAACCAGTTAAAACTAGAAATCGACCGCTGGGTGCGCAAGTTCAGGCGTGGGGCGAAGAAGGCAAAGGCTGGTCCCAGTTCTCAGCCGGGTCCATCCAGGCAAACACCTGAGATACAGGAGGTGTCCCCCAGTGCTATCTACTCACGGAAAAGGAGAGCATCGACTTCTGCATCTGTGGAGGCTATTGAAAAGCGTCTGAAAACAGAACTGGAGTGAATACATTCCCGGTGAGGGGAGGCTTTCAAGTCGAGGTGTTTTCTCTGTACGACTAGATTGGTTATCTGGATGGAAGGTCTGTATGTAAATTTACGCACGTCTGCCGTCAATATCCAGGAGTTGTAGATGGCTGCCTTCACATGAAGTTTGTACTGTATTGAATATACAAGTTTGTATCCTTCGCGTGCCTTGTAGAAAATATTGATTGCATTTGAGTGGCTGGTATAGATCAATCTCACGGCTGCGATCATGAGCGCTCTTTACCCTGCACACCGGTATCTACACAACCTTTGAATTCTTCTGCGAGTAACCTTATTTGCCCCACAAGTGTATCGCGCATGGTGGGAACCAGATCTTCTCGCCAATCGAATCCGCCATCCGTTGAAGAAACACCATCTGCAAGCTAAATAGGAAACATCAGTCGATCCAATCGACCCTCTCCTAATAAATGTCGCTTACCAAAGAAGCCTTCATGAATGAGACAGAGCTGGCAACGATGACACGCGCGAAATGGAGGAGGTACAAGCCACAGTCATACGAATTTTGCTGCTGCGGTACCTACATTTAGAATGGTTAGCATTACTTCCTTCGCAAAAACCTGACATTATTACCGCAGGTTTCCTAACGACAGGATAGGAAGAAATCTGCGTTCTCTTCTTGTCCCACGCCTCAGCAGACAGGTAATCGACCAACATCTTGGAAGCGTCGATGCGCTTGTCGCGATTTCAGTCATTGAATCCAAAATTATAATGCTAGTACTGTGAATAATCAATGACACCATCAGCAATGCAGCACCAATAAAATTCACCCAAAAAAAACATCGAGTTGTGGAGACTCTGATTCTCGGTCAGGATCGCATCTCAGAGCCCACCCGATGCGACGTGACGATGATTTGCTAGCTTCATATATGACACCGTACATATCGTCGTGACATAGCGATGCACCCAGTACGAAGTGAGGATTCACCACAATCGCAAGGTACCAGTGAAGTCTCGTCCTGTAAACGTATCACTTCCAGTACATGAATAATGACTTTGAAGGACAAACGGATCATTGATAGGAATGATGAGAAACGTCTTTGAAAAGATATCGATATCCTTCGTGTGGTTCTTCACCTTGTCGTACCCTACTTGTCTAGGACAGTGAACAAACATGAGACAGTGAGAAAACTAGGCGGAGGAAGATAAAGCAGCGCTCACAACTTCGTGAAGAAGAATGGACTATAAATGAATATTTGATCCGCCGCTCGAGCATCTTGACGAGCAAGTTCGTCAAGCCAGAGTCTAGATATATTCTCGGGGGTAAATCTAATCGGCGCATCGCAGAACAAATCGACTCACCTTAACCCGAACTCTATCAGATTGTCGTTCAAGAACATGCCACGCTGCAGACGTGCCAATTCCTCCATCGTGATATCGATACCGACCCTACCCGTGAAAGGATAGTAGAATAGTCTGTGAAACCAGTGTCAACTTGTGCCATATATTCACCAATCGTCACCACCTGCAGTTGATCGCGTCCACCCAGATTCCCCCGAGTCGAAACCTTCGCATTACCAGCGGCACGGTCGACACGGTCGATATCCGCACTCTCGTCTCTAACGGGGCGATCTAAGATCTCCGATGGACTTGTACGCGGCGACGCTGCATCAAAGGGTATTAATTTTCGTCCCTCATCACACCTGAACAAGCTAGACATACGCATGCATGTCGCTGAGAAAGGCTGCTGCGAAGCGAGACGCTTCCGTGAAACTGACGTAGCGGCTTGATTTTTCACCACCTCACCAGTATGGGCATGCCGAGGCGTGACTGTACCAGAGTCGCTGCACAGTTAAACATGATTATCATTGTCCGGCTATTATTCAAAGCCTTTACTGACCTCGATTTCAATGCGTGACTAGGACCTGCGTTCGAGCAGACTGGATCCTTCAGTATTAAACCAGGCTTACACTGCCCTTCAGGCTGAACGGATTGTTGCCGAAGAACTGACATCTTCGCGATGCCACCGAGGGCAGGCGACTTCTGGTTCCTCTGCGACGATTGGGGTAATGTCGAGTCCGTCGGAGAACGTACGGAGAACCTGCTGTCTGTGCGTGACGTGCCCTTCGCGATCAATGAACGAGCCGCATTCCCGGGTTTAACTTTGTGAGCTCTTGAATTACTATGGCCTGTGCTCCGTGCGGGAGTCGACACTTTCGACGAGCTGTGATGCACTATCATTACTATTTGCTATCAATGACTCGCTTTCGATACTCACCGTGCGCGACTGGTCACAGTGCCAAGGACAGACTCAGCCTCCAGACTACCAGGGGCCGATATGAACACCACGAGCGCAACTTCGAACCAGAGAAGAGGCCATCGAACGATACCTGATATATGTTGAGCCGAAGGCGGCCTGAAGCATCCCAATGACATCTGGCGAGGGGGCGCTGTCCATACCAGAGAGAAGTTCATCTTCTTCCTGACTTATGAGCATCGTTGGGAGATGCAAACAAGCTGAATGAGCTGGGACAGTACGCGGAGTGAGATGCGTGTATTATGCGTTTATCAGAGGCGATGGAACTTCCTGTACTTTTATAACGACTTACTATCGAAGACTCGATTTCGATACTCACCATGCGCGACCGTCGAATGGTAACTGATATACGTACCCAGAGCGGCCTGAAGCATCCGAACGACACCCTGTTCTCCGTACGACGTCGGTCTTCCCCCCGACTTGTAGGCATGGTTGGAACACGGTAACCAGCCCATTGAGCTCGGACATGACGGTTTGAGATGCGTATGCGCTTACCAGAAACACTTCGCTCGGAAGTCGTGAGTGCGTGCAGAAAGCAAGCACGGACGACGCAGCTTGAAGTGCCCGTAGTGAACGTGCAACTCCGACCACCGCCAGCACAAAAACTGATGAGTCGGTGTCGATCGTCGGTGTCGTTGCCAACGGAGCGAGCATAAATATTCCCGCTAGCGCTGCTGGACGAGCTGCGCATGCGCATGAGTTCATCAGGACTGGTGAAAAGAACATCGCTCGCTGACGGGGCGTACCACCATATCAATCGTAGCGTCGAGTCGGTGCTGGCGAGCCATTCGTGCGTGCAGTAAGCAAGCGCGAACGACAAGTGTCGAGTGCCCGTAGTGAACGTGCAACTCTGAATACTGCGTGGCCAGCGAAGAAGGCGAAGAAGGCGTGGCAGATGAACTATTTGCATCTATTTGTTGAGTGTGGCGGCTGGCGCTGATGTGAGAACTATCCGAACTTGCGTTTACCAAGCTGCTGGTTTACCAAGCTTGCAGCCAGTAACGTTCTGGCGCACCTTGCTTGTTGCACGGTTCAGCCTCAATTCTTGCACCGTCTCACCTCAGTTGCAATCGACAAGCAGATTGAGCAAAGTGCGTGATGCCATACCATCTCCCTTGATCTCGCTTTGACATTCTTCGTCAAAGGCACGCTATTCAATATTCAGTAGTGACACTCTTCCACTTGAACATCTTCGCGGATGTCCGCGATGTCTCTGACGTGCAATCCCAGGGCTCGCGACAACGTAAAGATCGAAGTAACATATTTCATTTATATTGTAAGGACGGGAGCATTTATCGATATTCGACTCCAACAGCCCGCTCAACTCCAAAGGCTTGACCCCAAGCCTGAAGCCATTGTGGCATCCGGCGCCTTCGAGTTGACGACACGACTATCTGGTGCTCAGGTTGGAGGCTCACACCCCGCCTATACAAAATTCACCAGACGGTCTGACGACCCTCCACACTCAATTCCAAAAAAGGGTGGAAACTCGGACTGGCTGGTTACGAGAGTAACCAGTCCTCGAAACGAATGTACACTTTGTGATTCACGGAAAGATACCCAAATGAGGTAAACCACCGAAGCCTGCGAACAAAACCTTGGGATATGCGAAGGCGCAATTTCATGATGATGGAATTCTTGGAACACGAAGTGACAGATGTAATCTCCCAAATAGCTTGTTCCAAAAGACTCATGAGAACATCTTGCCAGTGGTGTGTTCAACACGCTCGCAAATACACATTGGGCAAGCGAGTTTTCTACCAATGCTGGAGGGTCTTTCGCTGAATGTGCAGTGTTCCTTGCCGATTACTCTGGACAGCAATAAATAATCTTGTCATGCTGCACTGTGCCGCCCTCGCCAGCGTCAGATGATTCGTCGGTCCACTGTCCACGTAACTAACTACATTTAAAATGTCCTCCGTATGTGATTACAATTCCCACTCTTTAACCCCGACGCTCCATCTGTTCGATACTTGTACCTATCGGAACCATCATTTTGCACGACGTGGCAGAACTATCCATTACATCGGCAAATCCAACGAGATAATTATAAACTGATCGCACGTGAACATTCAGGCGGCTACCGGGCGGCGGGATACACCAGCGATCCCTGACAGGACGCGATCAGGATGTGTGAACTCTATCAGCGAGAGAGGCGGGCTGGACTAGAGGTATAGTAGGAAGCCTTCCAAATTGATCATGGTAGGTGATGGTGTAAAACTCGAAGACTTGCTCCTCGAATCTCATATACGCATCGCGTTCCGTATTATAGAGCTCGTCCCACGCCAAAGTCTCTCCATTTGGCCACGCACTCATTGCAGCTGCCATCGCCTGTAGTGCAGGTCGTCGCGCCTCCCAATTGTCGCAACACAAGGGGTCGCAATTGAGGTCCTGCTGCCACATAGGCAGAATTCCTTCGCTGTTCCAGATGCGACAAACAGTCGCCTCCCGCTGCATGATGACAACGTGATCTCCCCATCTATAAACTGGTTGCATCACCATCCGGTCCAACTCCAACACTTGGAGCCGGAAGTTCAGCACAGACAGCTCCCATACCAACTCCGCCCATAGATTGGTGTCATAGTCTGCGACTTCACGGGTTATCGGAGTGTTTCCCCAATCGACAATTGTAACGTCTGGATCGTATGGGGGAAATTTTGCATACACTCCAAAACGAACATTGACGTCTATTCGTTCAGCGAGTCACTTATCTGCACCGGTCCTGCGTGCAGTAGACGTCGAAGAAGGCGTATCCTTTACATCCGACTCTACGCGTGGTTTCTTGCTCCTCGGGGGCGCCAACGGCAAGCGGGATATGTCCTCTGGGAGTGACTTTGGTGTGACATGAGAGTGTTGGTAATTTACCGCATAGTAGTTGCCTTCCAAAGCAACACGCCATTCAGTAGTTGTCATCAGGACCATACCATGGGCCGGAGGGTTAAACACCTGCTGCAGACACCATGTGCGAATGCGGAGCCAATTATGCACTTTGTGGCCCATAAGCCCTGTGCCCTCCCTGAAAAAGAGATGTATCGGAGGCAGATGATACCCAAACCGTAAGTTCTGGTCGTCATCCAGATCTGCAACTCCTTCCAGAACCTTCAACCAACCGGGACCACGCACAGGTACCCAAGAAGGGTGCACCACCCTCGCATGTATGGGCATACGCGGCTTCCCCCGCTGCTGCTTCGTGCGAGAAGTACGAGATGACGACAAAGGCCCGCGACTCGCAGCGCTCCCTGCCGCGCGAGAGCGAGAGGATGATACAGGCGTGGTGTTGACCAAGGCTCCATCAGACATGCCAGACGGCGTGAAACCTTCCCCGATTCACTGATCAGCCTAATGAATGATTTATCTCGGGAAATAATCTGACCTTGCATTGTTTGCACGGATCTGGCAACTAGAGCGGCACCAGAATCACGGTCATCTGTGGAAACAACGAAAGTGGCCGACGACACCGACCGTGAAGTTATTTCGGCCATACTAGCTGAAATACAGGCGAGGGAATGAGGGCCATGTCAACGCAACTCGATGTAATACTCACAGGACAACGGCGTTTCGGTGGAACTTTCGGCAAGGAGAGGATCGACAGCATCAATCGATTCAGCAGCAGCAGCAGCGGCGGAAGTCAGCATTAGTATCTCCCCTGGTGCAGTGGCTAATAAGATCCACAATGGACATCAGGATTTCGTTCCGATCCTCACGGGCATCACACGTACCATACAGCTCTTGAGCATGCGATATAATAAGTTCTTCCTGGGCTTCGTCCCTGACGGCGATGCTGTCCGAGGATATTTGCTCAACGTCATCTTGCCGTCCTGCCTGAGCATGACCTTCGCCAGCTCCGACATCTTGACGTTCAAATTTACCGACTGCCTCAGGAGAATACGACTGTAGAGGACGAAGCATGGGTCGACTGCTCAATGAGAACCTCCTAAGTCTGTCCTGTAGGGTCCCCGCCTTCACACCCTCGGTATGAAAAACGTCTACGAATAAGGGTGCATCCGCGAAATGCTTGCCGTGAACCATGTTTCTACTTCGGGAGAAGTAGGTGTTTGCAGGCCAAATGGGTTTCACACGAATAATGAGGGTATGAGTGGTCAAGGTATAACGCTTCCTGATAAACCACACAGGGACACCTACGCGGAACATGTCCTCGACCAACGCAAGGTCCGAAGAGATTACGCCTCTGAGGGGGAGCACGGGATAAGGTTCACCGTTTAAGAGAGGAATGTCGCCCCTGGGTTTCACAACCGCCATATAGATTATCCAAGCACGCAAATCCAGCAGGACACGTTGAAATTCGCGATACCACATGACGATGTCGAACGTAGGAAGGGGTAACTGGGTAAGGCACGTGTACGTCCGTCGCAAACGTAGAGACCTGTCCTTTTGATACAGGTAATTTGCCAATCTAGTACGCTGCGCGCGGTCCGAAAGACCTGAACCTGCCTGGACATACTTAACGCCAATTTCTTCCGCCATATCGTGTGCCTCGGCCATTGCTGCGCGCAGGCGAGCTAACCAAGCTGGAGCCAAAGTTCCTATCTTCTCCTCGGGTAGTCGCTCATGAACTACGACGTCTTCACTACCGAATGACAACCAGGGTATGTCCGGATCTGCGAAAACCGGAAGAGCGCCAGCATCATCTCCTAAAGGAAAGGCCTTCCCGAGACATGTCGGTGATTCATCTCCAGTCTGCAACGACATCAAATAAGGATTCCCGGGGGCAGCGATGCTGTGAGGCTCCTGGTCATAGTACGCTTGGGGCCACTTAAAATGTTCGAACGCCCCGAGCATACCGTCCACATAGTAAGAGAAGGGTTCGTCTTCCAAATGCATGGGTACCTCTGGAATAAAGTCCATATTTGGCGACGAAATCCACAGGGTCTGTTTGGTTCCTGGAAACGCAGCGAGACATAAACAATCCGTTGCTGCTATTTTCTCCCCGTTCCGTTTGGGGCGGCAAGCATTCATGATTTCGTCGGTCGAAAGAAGAGGACGGAATTCAGGAATGTCATTTCCGTCAGCCGAAGATGGCAGCGTCATGCCTTCGTCTGTCACGCAGGCTCAGCCGTAGTCATATGCAACATAGGTCAAGACCACTTACCAACGAATCTCAATGCACTTTCGGTAATCTCGGGGTACTCGTGTAATTAGAAAAAACCGCAGCGCACGAACCTGCAAAGTTCGAACAACAAATCACTATCGCTCTTTAGGAAGCAAATTTGCAACCAAAACTCACCCTAGGGACAAGGCAATGCAATTTCTAGGCAACAAACGTCTCCGTGGCGGTGCTGTGCTGGGCACACGATGGATACTAACTTGGATTCGAAGTTGGAAGCCACGCAGAGAACCGTGCAGTAAACAAGGCTCTCAGCGATGGCACGGGCTGCGAGTAGTAAACCAGTAGCCCAGTGAACACAAGACTGAGACCACCGAATCGAGCTTGAAGCGCTGGCAGAAACACAAAACAGTAGGGGAGCTCAAAGTTGGCGCAGCTCCGTCCCACAGCCCCGGTGGCCACCGGCCGGTGACCTCACGTGAAATTGTCCGAATCGCATTGTAATGTCACGCTTTTTTCTTAAGTCACGTTAAATTAGCATTGCGATGCCTTACAAGGAAACTTTAGTCTGAATTCCGGTCGGAAAAGCGCTACGATGGGAAAAAATGAGTTAAAATGCCTCAATGCATTTGTGACATTTGGTGACAGTCACATTTTTATCACAAATGCATTGAGGCATTTTAACTCATTTTTTCCCATCGTAGCGCTTTTCCGACCGGAATTCAGACTAAAGTTTCCTTGTAAGGCATCGCAATGCTAATTTAACGTGACTTAAGAAAAAAGCGTGACATTACAATGCGATTCGGAAAGTTCCGACATTTAATGTCTGCAAAAGTGTAGTCATCAGGTGATTGCGGCATGCGGCATGCGTACTTGACGAGATTGTCCCAAACACTATTGATGCCGCCGTCCTTGGAGTAAGTGACAGCGTAAAATTTATCAGCTGCATTCCCAACCATTGCGTGCTGCAAGAACCGCTAGAAAAGACTGCACATGGCATCCTCAAAAGTCCAAGCCACGTTATTATTATTTCGTTGAGCTTGGGGTGTGTTGATGGTGTCGTTGGCAGCCTTCCCTTTGAGGAAATGGTCCATTAATTGGAGCCGTTCTTTATCTAAGTCGGGCCCACCCATGCGATAGAGGCATAGCCATCGCAGGAGGGACTTCAGCCACGACTCAAAAACCTAGGTCATCCTCGCCAGTGTAATGTTCTGGCAGAGGAATGTTTTTCATATTCTTCAACGCACTATTGTCAGGCAGTGTTTTACCGAGATTTTGTGTTATCATGGCTCGGATCATACACACTCCATCCTGCATGAGAGTCATCTATAGCCGGGGATTTATATGCCGGCTGAGACAGAGGTACATTACGAGGAGGCGCACTCTTTCTATCGCGAAGCTACGTAGGACTACGCACTGATGAGTCCACGGACTTGTTGTCATCGCCGTCATCTCCACCCGAGCCGTCATCACTCCGACTCGAATCTCCGTCCCCGTCCGGATGTCTTCCGCTGCCGACCCCGCCCGAGAACCTGCCGTTGGGCGGTCCTCGACCGGAGGTATGCCAATGCGGGGTGCGACCCCAAGCGGGAAGACTTCCACGGTGATGCGGACCATCACCGCTTCCATCACCGTCAGGCGCGCCCGAAGGCGGGGCGCCGCTCCGAACAGTGCGCGGAATGGCAGAGAACGCAGGTGCGCTCTTCTGTTCGCGTGCGTCGGCACGATTTTCCGCCTCGCGCTAGGTCTCGTTGATGCAAGCCTCGCGCTCACGGCGTCGTTGCTCGGCTCCTTGAGAGTCAAGGAAACGCTTTTGAGCGTTTACCCGAGCGTCGTACTCCGCGTCGGTTTCCGTCCAGCCGCGTGGCCAGAAGAGATGGTCGAGGGATTTCTCGACGGAGTCGTCGGAGTTGATCGGCGGCGACTGCGGCCGGTCGTGTTGAGCACCAGCCCGCATCCTCAATTGAGGACCAGGGCTATCTGCTGCTTGAGCAGCAGACTCGCGCGGCAGGGACTCCAAGTCGTCAACATCGGGGTTCTCACGTTCAATGAGACGAACGATTTGAGAGCGAATAGTTTCGATCGCACTTCAAACTCGGTTCACGTACCTGCCATGTGACGTTGGGCTTCAAGGAGAGCCTTGTTGCTGTAGCGGATAGCGTCGTGGAGCGTTGCCTCAGACTCATTGAGGCGCGCTGTCATGGCAGACAGCAGGTCCTTGGTCTGGTTCCACAGCCGATTCAACCGTGGCTCCTCCGTGTTGAGCTCCGGCACACAGTCCTGGTCAGGAATCGCGTTGTTAGTACCTCGCGCGGACGCATTGGCGTTAGCCGCAGCATCGCCCGCCGGGTTGTCTGATGGGTTCCCAGCCCTATCCTGCACCGATTTTTCCGATCCCAACGGATCGGACTCGTTGAGGATCTCCTCAACTGGTCGGTAGATCCCACACGATCGCCGTTGCCGTTGTTTCCCTCGCCGTCATCGTCGGGCGGGTCTACAGTGACGGTGCGCTGCCTCGTGTTCTTTGTAGTGGTTGTGGTGGTATTTGGGATGTTCTTCTTGGGACCCATGTTGCCAGAGACGCAAGAAAACGTAAGTTTTTTCGAGAGAGTAGATAGTAGAGGGTTTGTTGCCTAACTGAAGTAGACTTCGCTGTTACCAAGGGGGCAACAGCTGGATGTGCAAAAATGTATAAGGCTCTTGGAGCCTCGGGTGGATCTTAGAGTCGCCGAAGAAAAAAAAATCCACAGATCCGTTGTGTAATTCTGCTAGGCAAGATATCAACGATAGTAAAAGACAAGAAGACTCGTGTGCGGTTGAGTGCGCAGAACACCTTCCCTCGGCAACCTCTAGGTGCCCACCCGCACATCCACCTCACAGCCGGGGAGACCACGAACATGTGGGCGAGTCATATCTTTCATAGCCACGACGAGTGCAAACATAGACCACATTTGTCAGCGCGTATGGCGAGGTGGCAAAACACTGACTCACTTCGGCAAGCATTATGACTCCATCGTGTCGGATATAGAGCGTGCAAGGAGTCCACTCCGAACCCAGTCCCATACACTTCGACGATGTCTGTTCCAACGTGCCATCGACTTTATCTTTCCCAGATACGCACTTCGTCGAATGTCGTCCTACAGTATGACTACCGGACGAATGCCCTTGATGTGTGGAAATGGTGCGTAGCTTTCCTCATATTCGTGAAACACTTACATATATAGCCTGTCCGTTACAGGCCCGTGAATGCGATTGGTGAAAGGGTTACCCCGTCAGATCTTGGAGGCCATCGTCAATCACATTGCTTTCACGGACCGTGCTGCTTATGCCCGCTGATAACTGGCGGTCCCCCAGTCTTTACCGAGTCGGCCATATTTATGGCCATGTCCGGACGACATAGAGGTCAGTATGTGGCGGCGTGTGCGCGAAAAGAATGCGGATACCTCGGTGAGCATCGCTATGGCTTGAACACGATGCTCACACTGATTGAATCACCCAGCACCCCTAGAGTGCTTGTATGACAAGATTGGCCTGCCAATAGGAGTGTATGCAGTCCGGGGTACGTGATGACATGACTCCCTTCTCGCCAAGACGCGTAACAACTACACACCACAGGGCACGGAGAGCCACCTCCTCCATTGGTTAACAATAATGCCGAGGATGTGCGGCGCCAGCAAGGTACGTCACTCACATGTGACATGACTCTGCAAATAGAAGCTGAAAAATATTACAGGCGCAAGCATTGCCAGAAGACCTTTGAAAAGAACGTACGCAATGCGAGACGTACTGATTGATATCACCGTTCCGAGGCCCAGAGCTCGAAAGGCTGTGCATCTTGACCTCTTCATGCGACTTAACACTTCAGTCCCACCCGGAGTGACGGCAGTGGGCTTCCAGACGCCCTTCGTACGGTGCGATGACTGTCACCTCGTAACCACACGCAGAGCCTTCGAGAAACACTGCTGTCAGAGCGAGACGGGAGATGAGCGCTCTGACGCCGAAACAGAATACCTTACCTGAGACGATTAGACTTCTTCACGTGTAGCAGTAACTGCACGAAAGTACTACTGAGATTATGCTGCGGCAAATTCTGAGGGCATCAGAAACCATCCGCAGATTTTTTGGGACTCCTCAAAACATTGTTACAGCTGAATGCACGGGTTAAGGCGAGATAAAATAGATACTGAATGGGGTGGAAAAAGCAGACGAGCAGATTGGCGTCACGCGTCACAAAATAAATACCCTCGCAAGCAAACTAAGCAGCGCGTCTAAACGCTGTAGTCACTTCGCGAGCGGACAGCGAACGCCAAAGGTCAGACAACGAACCACGCGCATCGTTGGATTATAAATACGAACGAGACCAGCACAGCTCGACACTCTCCAAGTCCCACCCCAGTCGTGACAGATGGGGGGTGCCTTGAGCTTCACTTCTCGCAGAGGTGTTAGTTTTACGATGGCCCGGGATACATACAGCAAAAGTAAGCCACTGGGGACAAGAGACTCAGACAATAGTCGGGGTACCGCTGAGATCTAAACGCAGATGACCTTTGAGCATGCTATCGGACTGGGAGCGGTAGTCAACATGCCACTCACATGTCCCCAAGAAAGGCTGTTGCGAAGTGAGAGGCTTCCGTGAAACCGAGACAGCAGCTTGATTTTTCACGACCTCACCAGTAAGGACATGATGAGATGCGACGGTACAAGACACGCTGCACAGTTGTGCATGATTTTCACTGTCCGGCTACTATTCAGAGCCTTGAATCACCTTGGTTTCGGTGCGGGACCAGGACCTGCATTCGAGCAGCATGGTTGTAGAGGAACTGACATCTTCGCGACCCCGCCAAGCTCAGGCGACTTCCGGTTTGAAGATTCTGAGACCACTGTATTCAACCCGCCAAACTCAGGACATGCAGACAATGATGTCATTCCCGGGCGCGCGTGCTTCTTCAACTACGATTGGGTAGCATCGGGTCGATTGGACGTGTTGTCTCTGTACACGACGCGATGAACAAGCGACACTTCCTGGTTCAATCTGGTGGGCTGTTGAATTGGTATGGCCAGAGCTCCGAGCGGGAATCGATACTTGCGGCGGGCTCTGCTGTACTTTCGTTACGATTTACTATCGAAGACTCGATTTCGATACTCACCATGCGCGACCGTCGAATGGTAACTGATATACGTACCCAGAGCGGCCTGAAGCATCCGAACGACACCTTGTTCTCCGTACGACGTCCGTCTTCCCCCCGACTCGTAGGCATGGTTGGAACACGGTAACCAGCCCATTGAGCTCGGACATGACGGTTTGAGATGCGTATGCGCTCACCAGGACTGGTGTGAAACACTTCGCTCGGAAGTCGTGAGTGCGTGCAGAAAGCAAGCACGGACGACGCAGCTTGAAGTGCCCGTAGCGAACGTGCAACTCCGACCACCGCCAGCGAAAAAAATGATGAGTCGGTGTCAATCGTCGGTGTCGTTGCCAACGGAGCGAGCATAAATATTCCCGCTAGCGCTGCTGGACGAGCTGCGCATGAGTTCATCAGGACTGGTGCAAAGAACATCGCTCGCTGACGGGGCGTACCACCATATCAATCATAGCGTCGAGTCAGTGCTGGCGAGCCATTCGTGCGTGCAGTAAGCAAGCGCAAACGACAAGGTGTCGAGTGCCCGTAGTGAACGTGCAACTCTGAATACTGCGTGGCCAGCGAAGAAGGCGAAGAAGGCGTGGCAGATGAACTATTTGCATCTATTTGTTGAGTGTGGCGGACACTCTGACACCCCCATTAAGTACAATATTTAGGCCCCGGGCCATTCACTGCGTGCCTCGTCGTTGGTGAAAATCTCGAAGATAGTAACCATATGAACCAGGAATGTTCGACACTGCAACTCAGGTATTTCATTAGAAAATGAGCGGAGCACTTCTCTGGACCACCTGTTCCGTCGTTGGCCAAAACCAGTCTCATCGCATGGAGGCACGGTCCCTCACGCATCCCTGACCAAATCCTCCGAGTCAAAAAGCCACAATCATCTCTCGTTCGAGTTCCCGCCCAGCTCATCAACTACAGGTATTCATCAGCAGAAGGATTCTGGCCGAGGAAGTCTTCATCCATATGGAGCAGTCCAGGATCCGTAGATCTCACGCTAAGTGCGAGTGAACCTGTTGAGTAACAGCGCTCTCGCTTGATCAGTGGATTAGCAGCGCTGACTATCAATCCGCGTAGTTCCTCGCCAAAATGGTTGACGGCACCCTCGATGATGTCCACCGGAAGCCAAGGCGGTAGCGCACAAGAGTAATATCTCCCATGGGATCCAGGTGTGTAGATTGTTCCGTCGTTGTAACCTTTCCTCGTCAGTTCCCGCAGAACGTACGCGCAAACGGGGCAGCACCGCTTGGATACTCCAAGTAATGATAATGAGGATTTCTAAGGAAAACACATCAGATCCATACATCGGGCACTAGGAAAAGAATTTACTGCAATAATAACCTGCTTGATGCTCATATCAACATTGGCTGCACCTGTTACTCCGCCGCAGATGAGGCTAGCGATACATGCTTCACTATGGAGTGTTCCGCCAAACACATCGCCGTCGAACGTAATACCTAAGTCCTTTGGTAGCTGGTTGACGCTTTTCGGCCACCATTTCTTAATCTCTGTCTCCCATAGGATCATTTCACGTCCTGGATAAGGAACGCTAATGACATCGATGGATAGCGTGTGTCCTTTAAGCTTAGATAGCGCAGCCCGGAAACGTTCGCAGGACTGGATAGTGACAACTTGAACTCGAAACCACTTGAGAAGGGCCTCAGAGGAAGTCAGCCGGTGACTTTCCCCATTGGTTACAACCCGTGTTGCCTCCTGAATTCCTTCCAGCTCTGTTTCTTCTTCAAAGCATCCCTGTGATGATGACTCCCGCACTCCGTCATCCGCTAGGAGAGAGGACGGCAATCCTTCAGGTCCCACTGACGATGACGACGACGATTCATAAAGAAATGAGGATAATTCCTGTTGCCGATGAGAAGCCAAGGGCAATGGGGCAATGGGATCATTCGGGGTGGGGTTTTCTCGTTTCTCCTCGTCGATGTACTTTGCAATAGTGACTACATGGTGCTGCAGCAAGGAACTGTAGGAAATGATGCGAAGAAACACGCTCGAGTTGACGACACGAAGCAAGGGAGGTGAAATTTTGCGGGCGAAGGTGCTTAGAAGGTCATTCGAACGCGATGTCGGCTCCTGGATCAAGATGCCATGTAAAGTGTCCCTTTTGTCAGTGTCGATCTGTAGCAAGAGCTTGACGACTGCCGCAGAAACCAAGTGATGTTTCTCCAGGAAAATCTCCAGCATCTTCTCATATGCCTTCTTCAACTGGTGTTTGAGTTGGTATTTAATCGTACTCTTTTCGTTCTTCGGAAGAGAGGATAATGACTTCCACCACTCTTGTGGAACTCCGTATACTTCTAAGACCTCGGTAAAGCTGGAGGACTTTCGGGACTTTCCTGGTATAACGTCATTGCGTGGGCCAAAGTTGGCTGACGCGTAGTGAATCGCTGACTTGAGGCAAGGTAGGATCTTTTCTTGTATTACGGCATCGCTGTACGTCTCGGTGTCAGTTAACATTGATAAAAGGCACACCCACGGATCGCCTTTCAGTGCTAAAAGCTCCCGCAACGAATCGTGATATTGGGTGAGCACCTTGACCAGGACGGTATGAAGCTCCCTACAAGATCCTCGGGTGTACCAGGAAGAGGGGGCCGAATCAAGACTGCGCAGAATGGATATGTCTCTGTCCCTGATGTCGAAGTACGTGAAAAGGCTGCCGGATCGAATGTAATGGCGAAGCTTCTGATCGGTCTCGCCAACGTACGAGCTGAATTTGATATCCTGCTTGGGTTCAACAAACTTTGTTACGAGTTTATCAATATCGATGCCAACGATGGCCATGTAATGAGGGAGGGAAAGGTCCTTCTGGGTGAGCCGGTGGTGCATCTTGGCAGAGGATCCGCCAATGATACAATTTAAAAAGGGGAGCCACTTTCCGTCCTGCGCGACGATTAAGTCGTTGATTAAATAAACTACAAAGGCGGCATGGTCTTCGAATGGAGGTTCAATCGCCCTATTCCGAAGCGTGAATAGCATGCTAATAATGCTGATTGATATAGGACTCACCATGTTCGGGCTAGATAGACTTTAGGACTTAACGGCTTCCCATCAGCACCCTTCCACGAACGGCGCCGTAAATCAGCGTCTGTTTGAACCACGAGGGACGCATCATTGTGTGTGTTCTTCTTGCCAAACTCCTGACGCTTGCCAGAGCCCGGTATTCTGGGGTTTGTGACACAGACAAAGGGGAGTTCGCGAGACCGAGAGGATGTCCGCGGGTCATGATATAATGCAAGCAAAGCTGTGCCTTGACTGGCAACCGACACCACCTCATGCTCTCGGACGAATATGTTCGCGAGGGACGTTGTGAGTCGAAGGCACCACTTCGCAGATTCGGTTATTGGCGATTCCTTAATATAGATAGCACCATCCGGGCAGCTGAGCTGAAGCTTTTGAAGCACAACAGCAATCGCCCTGAATCGGCGAAGTAGTTCATCTTTATGCGTAGCGTCAGTGTCTGCCGCCGCAGACGAGTCATCTCCCGGGCTGGAGTCGCGCAAGGCTAAAGGCGAGCCGGACTTGAACGATCCACCCCCAACGATGTTGCTTAAGGAGAATCTGCCCTTCGCTGATTTGCCACTCCGATTCAGCATGGCGTCCGAGTCGGAGGGGCCTGCAACGTGATCGTCAGCGGAAAAAGTCCTTCGTTGGACTCAGCCGCCTGCTTACTGGTAGTAGGAGGGCGCTGATTGCTCGTACGGCCAGTGGGAATTAGGAGAACCGCTCTCGGAATACTAGCAGCCAAAAACTTCGGATCCTTTCACGCACAATGCTATCAGAATTGAACTTACCGATCAAACGAAGGCGACAGCGACAACTCGGAGCCTGAGAGTCGGTTGTTGCGCGCACGATCTCAGCAGGCTTCACTCGCTGGCAGGCTCATGATCGTGATGAGTAAACCATTGCCGAGACCGCTCCGCAGAACCCCCTGACAGCTTCTTTCGACCGACAAATATTCCTGCCGAACGTAGCGACTATGACGGTTTCACGCGGGCCTTCAAGTTGTAGGTGAGTTTGAATGGATTTGCGATACTCTCATGTTTTCAATTGGTATGGGACTTCGAGCGCGAGGTACTATAACATCTGGTTAGTTTTCTACCCTGTCGCGGTGCCAGTGGGCTTCTCTTGGCGGAGATGGAAATCACCGAACATGCCGGCACCCCGCCTGCCAGCAGACTCGGACGCCACAACTACCCGCTCAGGGTCGCCAGAGATCCTTCAAGTTGTAGCGCGGGCTCGGGCTTCCAAGATATCATGGTGATACATGTCATTAACTTTGAGTTCATAATAAGGGAAACTGACATCAAGCCTCTGACTCGGTCGATGTTACAGGAAGGCTATCTCTTTTTTGCACCTGGTTCGTACTATAAAGCGGACTCTACAACTTTAGTATTCATTTGCATCTCGTACTAACATCAAATATTCAGGAACCCTAAATACCACTGAACGTGGTGGCAATACTCAATGCATTTATGCCGCCGCGGCGTTACAGGGATGGCGAATTGGTGAGTGATCTTCGCGTTCCATTCCTCACATACTAACAGCCACTCCAATTCTTTTTCTTTGCATGCTTAAGCCATGGAAGATGTGCACACTATAACATTGAGTTTGCCAGTGCCCCAGGCCTCGGAAGAGAACAATGCCTTTTTTGCTGTTTATGATGGTCACGGCGGTACGTTCGAACGACCTCCTCGAATATATACATCATTTGGTTTCAAACCTGCTATTTCAGGCCGCAGTGCCGCAGAGTATGCTGGGGACAACCTTCACAAGCGACTGTTGGCCAATGAAGCTTACCATACCAAGGACTATGTCGCGGCGCTGAAGAATGCGTTTACGGAGACCGACTCGGATATGCGCGAAGGTAAATGTCTCGTATTCGGTGGTCCAGTATCTGATGCAAGATTTTTTTTCAGTTCTCACCAGTCGGACAGTAGGTTGTACAGCAACCACTGCTTTACTCACTCCTGATGAGCAACTCTATGTCGTGCGTTCTCCAATAGCAATCTATTATGTATTTCTCATGATAACCCATCTTAGGCCAATGCTGGTGATTCGCGATGTGTAATTAGTGTTAAGGGTGCCGCCAAGCCATTGAGTGATGATCACAAACCCGAGTCCTGCTGTACATTTTCATTCCTGTTATTTGGTATAGATTCTGACATCTATATGTTGATAGCTGAGATGGCTCGTATTCACGCTGCCGGTTGCAGAATTCTAAAAGGACGGGTTAACGGTAAGTGAAGATTTCAAGTTATGCTGTCTGCTACTCCATCTCACAACTAAGATCATAGGTGATCTCGCTATGTCGAGAGCACTGGGTGACTTCCAGTACAAAGCTAAATCACTTCCACCTGAACGACAGGCAGTTACTTGTGATCCCGAGGTGGTTGAGCACCAGCTCACTGAGGAGGATGAGTTTCTGGTCCTTGCAAGTGACGGTGAGTGAAACAGTTTCATAGTATCAGCACCTTTATCAATTTGTGTAGGTATCTGGGACTGCTTGACGTCACAGCAAGTTATCGATGCCGTCCGATTGCTCGTCTCCCGTCGGAAGGCACTTTCGGAAATCTGTGAAGACTTATGTGACCTCTGTCTTGCGCCTTGCGTCTCTGTGGAGGATCCTGTAGGATGCGACAACCTGACGATCATTGTGGTGGCACTTTTGAACGGCCGTACAGTGGATGAATGGTACTGTTGGATTACTGACAGAGTTAAAGGCAAATATGGCTATAGTACGCCCGATTGTCTGCATCAAGTCCACGTGGGAGCAAGGATGTGGGAGATACAGAGAGATCATCCCAATTTATTCTTGGACATCATCCTCAGCAATCCTCGATGGACGTATGAACGACTTCCATCAGGCGGAGGTGTGCTCACCTTTGGGGAGGTGGACAGCAGTCGCGGCAGTGGACAGACCCCTGATGGTGAGCCGACAGTCAATGGCAGGGTACGTCGACCTGTAGACGGTGCTGCAGGTAAGTTCTTCCCACTCACTGCAACAGGCTGCTGATGCTGAACATCAATAATCAGGGAGTACTGCTTTGAGTCCACTGTCTAATCCCCGCACATCGTCATACGACCAAAGCACATCTCCTGACGGCGGTGGCAACACGTTGCAGGATCGTTTGAGCTGGTGGCGAGAGATGCTCAGATCCGCCCTTCGATGGTGACCATTGATACCAGGGCAGGAGTTTGAGTCTGCATCGCAGCGGAGCAGATGGTACCAGATTCAGCAAGTACTTCTACCAGTATAATCTTCTTGTACTCCTTATCATTGAGAACGTATGTCAGGCAGATTTGTGATGAGCATTGTTTGATAAATTTTGAGTCTAACCATCCTCTAACCTCGCTCGAAAGCGGAGCATGCTAAGCGGCAAACCAGGCCCGGGCCCGGGGGCGTCGGACAGTGACTTCAAGTTGTTCTAGAGTATGTAGTAGGCTACCATAGTACTATGTAACAATAATAAGGTCCAAGTTCAGTTCTGCAGCTCAACTTCCAAGTCGGACTCATCCCTCGGTGATTGCCACTGGCAGTGGAGTCCGGACTCGGGCGGCCCGGACTCCAGATCACCTAAGCCATAAAATTTCAACCAAGAGCGCCGTGCAGCGCGTCGTCTCGATATACCCCGACGTGCGTTCCCCCCTGTTTTGTGTGCTCGTGTGCGCGCTGACGCAGACGTGCGGCGGGGAGCAGCTTGATGCGGTCGTATTCTCGTCGGGCGTCCAGCACCAGTTTGACTTCACCAAGCCCGAGTCCGTCGACCTCGATAGTGAGTCCCGCCCTGTGTCCGTTCTCCCGTGCTCGCCTGACTCGGAATCACATATGTGCACGCAGAACTCGAGACGGAGCTGCTCACCAATTACACTTCCGTCACGCGCATGACCTCCTTTCTCCCACACCTTCTCAAGCTCAGCGTGCGTCCGTCCCCTTACTACGCACACTGGTGAAGTTGATAACTGACTCCCCACTCCTCCGCACAGGAGCAGGGCCGCCCGTCGCTCCTGGTGCCTATCACCTCCTCGTTAGCGATCGTACCCGGTCCATGGGTGCCCAACTACAGCGCTACCAAGGCCGCACTCCACAGCTTCGCGCTCTCGCTTGACGTCCAGTTGCATGGGACGAACGTGCATGTCGCCGAGATCTTCCCGCCGTGAGCCCCCTCCTTTCCCCCTTTTCCTTCCAACTTCTGCAGTGTGCATGGTTAATGCGTCCGACACAGCCTCGTCGAGTCCGAGCTGCACGACCGTAGGCCCCGTTCCATTCCTACTCTTCCCATAATGCTGACAGACATATATGATGACGTGCAGACCAAGGGACGACACCGCGCCTCTCGAAGGTCTGGATGCCGCTCACACAGTTCACCGCGGAGGGCCTCCAGAGTGGCGCCGTACGGGTTCCCGTCGGCGTCGCGCGGGGGACGTGGGACCCCTTCGAGAAAGGCAAGCTCGAGAAGATGGGGGAGTCGTTCAAGAGAATCACATCGCTGTAAACGCTGGTCTGCGTCCGAAAATGTTCGTCGTGGACGTGTCTGTGGATGGATGATAGTTCTCTCACTCGTACCTCGGCGGGAGGTTTTCGAGATTCGCACTGTTGGTAGCAGGTATAGGCGTATCCGAGTGAAGATAGGACAGCAATGGCTAGCTAAGCACAAGTAAAGTAGCGAATGAATGGCTTTACATGACTGGGAGCGACTGGCAATGTTTACGCACGCCAGAGCCGTGGTGTTGAAACGGTTTGAGAGTCAGTACCCCTTGCTTTCTAATTGACGTTCCTGACGACAGCCAGCATCATGTAGGAAGAAATTTCACTGGTAGGAAGAGCGGTGAGCGAATAGTGGGGGCGCGGGTGTTGCCATGGTCGCGTGAGGATATATGCACTACCAACACGCTCGCATCGGTCCGATGGGTGGAGATAAGAGGTCCCAACTCACCTGTGATTCACCTTGGGGAGTGCTGTGCGGTAGCTTCTAATCTTCACCATCCGTGCCCTCAGGAACAGTGTTCAGCTCAGCTGCGACGGTCATGAACCTGCCAAACCATCGTCAGCTAATCCACCCAGGAGCCACTCCAGTAAAGAGTCAAGAAGTCAGCGTACTGTGCAGCATGGACGCCTGCCAAGCAACCGTCTGACGTGGAAACCCGCATCTGCGATAATTGACTGGATTTTTGACATGAGTGCAAAGACCTCATGTGCGAGCGGTCTCAGATAGTCCTTATCTTCCGGGAAAGCAGTCAAGGCGTAGAGCTCGGACTTGGAACATCCGGCGATGAGCGATATCCAGCCTTCCTTTGACAGGAATTGGTTCAGTTCGCGATAGTCCTCTGGCTCCACCACTTCGTCTTCAGCAACATCGATATCGTGAATCTGAGACTGGAATAATGTCCAGTCGTCGTCCGTCGCTCCTGCTGCTGAATGTGGCATTCTTATCGGAAAGTAGCAGCGACGGGGACCACGGTAGAAAGTCTGAACAAGCGAGATAAAATGGAGAGGCCGGCCGTTGAGCTCTACGCACGCCTTTTCGCACACATGATTGCCCCAAGAACCCACGTTCGCGTAGCCATGCCTACACCGGCCACAAATCACATACTCTTCCATAGGAATCGCCAAACCGAAAACAGCATTTACCACCTCACCCGGATGGATCTTTTTGTCCACAATTTCTGAATACCGCTCACGGAGCTGCGTGACCAGGGTCCTAGAGACTTTGCATTGTGGGTGATACCTGTCCGCATGTTTGATCGCGTCTTCTACGCTGACAGCGCACTTGCATGTTGTGCAGATGAGCGCCATATACTCTGTATTGACGACATACGGCGTGCACAGTAAAAATGCCTCATCGATGATCGTGCGTTCGTCAGGACGAACCAACACTTCGTGCTTGTTCGGGAGACAAAGCTCAGCTGCAAAGACATGACGGGTGCTACAGTGGGCAGAATCTGGTGAAGTGCATGCTTCGACATCTGTGTGCGCGACTCCGACAGAAGTGGGATTCGGATCTGATCGGGAGAATGCATTGCCTCGCTCTGATAGAGACACATCTGGGGGCAGCTTGTTAGACGAGTTGACCATCGCCCTCTCTGAAGCCACGGGCGTAAGGCCAAGGGCTACGGGCGTGCAATCGACGGGATCAAGTGGAATTGATTCTTCCGAAGTACGCGTCGCAAAATTGAGGGGAGCATCCTTGGATGGATCAAGATGTGCATCCTGCGATGTGGGTGGAATCGTCTGCATCGGACGGGATACGCAGGAGTTCCCCGTACCAGCGTCACATGAATGGGACGTAGACGGCGACGAGGTGGAAGCAAACTCCAGATCAAGACTGGCCTTCCTCTGAAGTGACGAAGCTGGAACCATCATGCTAATGGACGCTGTGCCCACTGAAGTAGCGGAAGGCTGACCTGCTGACGGGGAGGGCGCTCGTAGATGTGAGGAAGAAGGTCCGGCTGAAAGAGTTGATGAAGTCGATCCGACGAGAACAGCCAGCGGCGATGTCTCCGAAGGACTAGATTCCTGGATTCAACAAAGTGGCGTACGTCCGTGAGCGTTCGAAACTCTAGAAATTTTTGCGGAAAGATCTCTTACCGATCCGTAGCAGGTACGCGCATGCGCCTGAATCACATTAGCAAGTCTTCCAGTCAGACGTCGATGGAGGAAATACCTTCATGTTTTGATCCTTTTTCTGTTTACTTTTACAGCGCGTACACACAAAAAAACCTTCTTTGCGATGAAGCTCAACGGTCACGGCTTGGCCTCCACTCGTCGACGAAGGGTACGTGCAGATGACGGTTTTCCGGCCACAAAGCGCCTTGTGCGACCTCTCACTCGAAATGAAACTTTTGCATTCGCCGCAGTACCTCGAAACGCTGGAAACGCTGGATCAGATGGAGCGGATCGGCTGTGAGGACAACATTACTCACGACGTCGGAGAAGAATTGCGATCCGACGGCCCATTCGCCTCGCCAGCTTTCTGCTTTTTCCGAGGCAAGTCGTGCTCTGTCGCCGGGGGTTCTTTCCGCTTCCCTGAATCCTGGCCTACGTCCGAGGATGAAGACATGTTAGGCTAAGACCTGTCCAAGGGAGTTTCAAAGTGCAGTGATAGAATAACGACACGGAGAAGTTGGTTTAGCGCCGTGTGCCGACAGAGTCAGTAAGTGACTCGAAACGGTCTTGACTCGTAATGACTCCAGGTGGGAAGTTGACTCCGTCGATGCGATCGGGCTTACACTATAACAAGGTCGTGGACGCATCCCACGCTTGTGTACCATGGCGCCTTCAGCTCCGACCGCTCCCATCGAAGGGATCCAGGTACAAGGGGGCTTGAAATGCAACCATCCCGACTGCGGTGCCCTCTTCTCCGACATACAGGCTTCTGAGTTGCACGTGGACGTAGCGCATTCTGGCGTAGTTCAGGCGAGCTCATGCGCCATTCAGGAGCTGCAAATCGCAGCGGGGAAGACGGAGTTGCTGCTCGTGTATGACGAATCTGACGATAATGGTGCGTGACCTCTCCAGATGATATGTTGAATAGTGCAAGTACTGACCATGCTTGGATGGCGCAGGTCATTCCATAGAGAAAAAAATCTCTTCTGCGCCCGCGGCCCCTCAATTCGTCCTTGCCTCCTCGTTAATTGATACGCTGCTTCTTGCACTCTCCAGAGCGGGTGAATCTAGGCCACCGACCTCTCCGACAGAGGCAGCGTTTATTGTATCTCCTCTCGGAGGAGCACCCGGCTTGCATTCCGATCGCACTTCATCCTCTGCCGGCGGTCACGCGACCTCTCCGCCACCTTCCCAGACCATTGCGACCCCTCCGTCCTCCCCCCAGACGAGTGCGACCTCTCCGCCCTCCTCCCAGACCATTGCGACCCCTCCGTCCTCCCCCCAGACGAGTGCGACCTCTCCGCCCTCCTCCCAGACGAGTGCGACCTCTCCGCCCTCCTCCCAGACGAGTGCGACCTGTCCGCAGTGTTCCCAGACCATTGCGACCCTTCCATCTTCCTCCCAGACCTCTCTGCCGTCCTCCCAGACCGGCGATGCCTCGTTCACTGCACCTCCATCGTCTGTCTCCGCGTCCCCTGCTGACCTTCATCAATTGTCGCCCGCCGACGGTACTTCACTGGATGAGGTCAAGCTGAAACGGATATTGCACCTTGCACAGGAGATAAACTCGCAATGCCGAGCGTGCTGGTTTCGAAACGAGGTCAACCGACCTCACTATACTTTCGGTTGCGCCCATAACGTGTGCAAAGGGGCCGAATGGAAAGCGTACAAGTCGCGGCTCTCCTTCCCGCCAAATTACGTCTGTTACTTTTGCTTTGCACCCTTCTGTGCACCCTTCAACCACCGACGTCCTCAGCGTGGTGCCACAGCCACAGCCCTTTACTGTGATTACCCAGACGCGCTGAAGGATTTGTCATACATGATATATAAAGACGAGTCTGCAAAAAGCGCCGTCTTCGAACGCTTGGGTCAACCCGCACCCACCACGGTCGCACTGTACAAGAATTTCATATGCACGAGAACCGATTCCGGTCTGCTGGGATTATATGAGCTGCTATTTGCGTATGTCGAGTGGAGGGAATCGGGGAGAGCTGGAATCTAGGGCCGGTATGTCCGTATTCATGTACAGCAAAAGTAGAGAAGCCGTTCGGGACACACGTCCACGGCCGTACAGCGTTGACATGATGACTTTGATTCGCTTCGCACCGGAGGCCTGCAAAGCATATCACACCGAGTTGAATTCGACTATGCACGGTTCCTGTCCCTCCCTCCGCGTGTCGTCCTTGGATCCCCTCGGTAAGTCCACCTCCGTGAACTCAGTCCAATGCTGCTAGATGCTGCTGAAGTAGAAGACAGGTGCGACGGAAGCATCTTCCACGCCCTCCGCGATATGACTCCGACGGCCGCATCCCCAGTGAGTAACGCGAGGGAAGAAACCCACGGAAAAAGAATACAGATGCCGTCGTGGACGTGAAGCATCCGCGCGCCGGGCTGTGATGAAGCTCGCGGTGAGATACGGGTAAGTGCAAAACTGGATGGAAGGCACGCACGAATGCCGACAGTCCCACGTTGTAAGCCAACGCAAGCTAACTGGTCGCCTGCCTGCGCCCAGGGTCTGTGATTTCAAAATACGGTTGCGATATTTCGAGGCTGGCTGACTGGATCGTTGTGGAAGACCTGCCGAATTTGTGCGACGTGCCCCTTGGTCAACGCATGAGTGGCATTCCCTGGATCAGTTCTGTAGGATCTTGATGGGGTATGGCTTGCTCCGTACGAGAGTCGACACTTTTGGCGGGCTCTGCTGTACTTTTATTGCGATTTACTATCGAAGACTCGATTTCGATACTCACCATGCGCGACCGTCGAATGGTAACTGATATACGTACCCAGAGCGGCCTGAAGCATCCGAACGACACCCTGTTCTCCGTACGACGTCGGTCTTCCCCCCGACTTGTAGGCATGGTTGGAACACGGTAACCAGCCCATTGAGCTCGGACATGACGGTTTGAGATGCGTATGCGCTTACCAGGACTGCTGCGAAACACTTCGCTCGGAAGTCGTGAGTGCGTGCAGAAAGCAAGCACGGACGACGCAGCTTGAAGTGCCCGTAGTGAACGTGCAACTCCGACCACCGCCAGCACAAAAACTGATGAGTCGGTGTCGATCGTCGGTGTCGTTGCCAACGGAGCGAGCATAAATATTCCCGCTAGCGCTGCTGGACGAGCTGCGCATGCGCATGAGTTCATCAGGACTGGTGAAAAGAACATCGCTCGCTGACGGGGCGTACCACCATATCAATCTAGCGTCGAGTCGGTGCTGGCGAACCATTCGTGCGTGCAGTAAGCAAGCGCAAACGACAAGTGTCGAGTGCCCGTAGTGAACGTGCAACTCTGAACACTGCGTGGCCAGCGAAGCGAAGAAGGCGTGGCAGATGAACTATTTGCATCTATTTGTTGAGTGTGGCGGCTGGCGCTGATGTGAGAACTATCCGAACTTGCGTTTACCAAGCTGCTGGTTTACCAAGCTTGCAGCCAGTAACGTTCTGGCGCACCTTGCTTGTTGCACGGTTCAGCCTCAATTCTTGCACCGTCTCACCTCGAGTTGCAATCGACAAGCAGATTGAGCAAAGTGCGTGATGCCATACATACCGTCTCTCTCGATCTCGCTTAGACATTCTTCGTCAAAGGCACGCTATTCAATAGTGACACTCTTCCACTCCAACTCAGATTTCCTGCGCTGGCGGTGTTGCACGTTCGCTACGGGCAATTCACACCGCGTCATCCACGCTTGCTTATCGCACGCACCAACGACTTACGAGTGAGGTTCCATCCCCTCGTATAAATGCATTCTGCACGCATCTCACTCCGCGTACTGTCCCAGCTCATTCAGCTTGTTTGCATCTCCCAACGATGCTCATAAGTCAGGAAGAAGATGAACTTCTCTCTGGTATGGACAGCGCCCCCTCGCCAGATGTCATTGGGATGCTTCAGGCCGCCTTCGGCTCAACATATATCAGGTATCGTTCGATGGCCTCTTCTCTGGTTCGAAGTTGCGCTCGTGGTGTTCATATCGGCCCCTGGTAGTCTGGAGGCTGAGTCTGTCCTTGGCACTGTGACCAGTCGCGCACGGTGAGTATCGAAAGCGAGTCATTGATAGCAAATAGTAATGATAGTGCATCACAGCTCGTCGAAAGTGTCGACTCCCGCACGGAGCACAGGCCATAGTAATTCAAGAGCTCACAAAGTTAAACCCGGGAATGCGGCTCGTTCATTGATCGCGAAGGGCACGTCACGCACAGACAGCAGGTTCTCCGTGACGTTCTCCGACGGACTCGACATTACCCCAATCGTCGCAGAGGAACCAGAAGTCGCCTGCCCTCGGTGGCATCGCGAAGATGTCAGTTCTTGGCAACAATCCGTTCAGCCTGAAGGGCAGTGTAAGCCTGGTTTAATACTGAAGGATCCAGTCTGCTCGAACGCAGGTCCTAGTCACGCATTGAAATCGAGGTCAGTAAAGGCTTTGAATAATAGCCGGACAATGATAATCATGTTTAACTGTGCAGCGACTCTGGTACAGTCACGCCTCGGCATGCCCATACTGGTGAGGTGGTGAAAAATCAAGCCGCTCACGTCAGTTTCACGCGAGCGTCTGCGCCGCGGCAGCCTTTCTCAGCGACATGCATGCGTATGTCTAGCTTGTTCAGGTGTGATGAGGGACGAAAATTAATACCCTTTGATGCAGCGTCGCCGCGTACAAGTCCATCGGAGATCTTAGATCGCCCCGTTAGAGGCGAGTGCGGATATCGACCGTGTCGACCGTGCGCTGGTAATCACGAAGGTTTCGACTCGGGGGAATCTGGGTGGACGCGATCAACTGCAGGTGGTGACGATTGGTGAATATATGGCACAAGTTGACACTGGTTTCACAGACTATTCTACTATCCTTTCACGGGTAGGGGTCGTGTCGATATCACGATGGAGGAATTGGCACGTCTGCAGCGTGGCATGTTCTTGAACGACAATCTGATAGAGTTCGGGTTAAGGTGAGTCGATTTGTTCTGCGATGCGCCGATTAGATTTACCCCCGAGAATATATCTAGACTCTGGCTTGACGAACTTGCTCGTCAAGATGCTCGAGCGGCGGATCAAATATTCATTTATAGTCCATTCTTCTTCACGAAGTTGTGAGCGCTGCTTTATCTTCCTCCGCCTAGTTTTCTCACTGTCTCATGTTTGTTCACTGTCCTAGACAAGTAGGGTACGACAAGGTGAAGAACCACACGAAGGATATCGATATCTTTTCAAAGACGTTTCTCATCATTCCTATCAATGATCCGTTTGTCCTTCAAAGTCATTATTCATGTACTGGAAGTGATACGTTTACAGGACGAGACTTCACTGGTACCTTGCGATTGTGGTGAATCCTCACTTCGTACTGGGTGCATCGCTATGTCACGACGATATGTACGGTGTCATATATGAAGCTAGCAAATCATCGTCACGTCGCATCGGGTGGGCTCTGAGATGCGATCCTGACCGAGAATCAGAGTCTCCACAACTCGATGTTTTTTTTGGGTGAATTTTATTGGTGCTGCATTGCTGATGGTGTCATTGATTATTCACAGTACTAGCATTATAATTTTGGATTCAATGACTGAAATCCGCGACAAACGCATCGACGCTTCCAAGATGTTGGTCGATTACCTGTCTGCTGAGGCGTGGGACAAGAAGAGAACGCAGATTTCTTCCTATCCTGTCGTTAGGAAACCTGCGGTAATAATGTCAGGTTTTTGCGAAGGAAGTAATGCTAACCATTCTAAATGTAGGTACCGCAGCAGCAAAATTCGTATGACTGTGGCTTGTACCTCCTCCATTTCGCGCGTGTCATCGTTGCCAGCTCTGTCTCATTCATGAAGGCTTCTTTGGTAAGCGACATTTATTAGGAGAGGGTCGATTGGATCGACTGATGTTTCCTATTTAGCTTGCAGATGGTGTTTCTTCAACGGATGGCGGATTCGATTGGCGAGAAGATCTGGTTCCCACCATGCGCGATACACTTGTGGGGCAAATAAGGTTACTCGCAGAAGAATTCAAAGGTTGTGTAGATACCGGTGTGCAGGGTAAAGGCTGTGATAGTGATATCGAGTTCGTTGATTAATGCCATTTTGTCAAGAAATTCAGACTGTTGCTCTTTGCCTTAGAGTCATCATGTATCATAGTGTCTAGCAGCCACATTCCCGAAACTTATCGGGCGTCCACCCATCACACTATTGCGCAAAATCATCAGCCAACGTCTTGTCTCCAGATGTTGTGTCCTCCTCTCCCTCCAGCCTGTCACACTGAAGGATGCAGAGAACCCAGACAGCCGCGTTATGGCGAAGGTACATGACGTACTGGGCCTCCCATTTCATTTCTACACTCGCGTCACAACACTACGCGTCGCACTTCGAAGGTTCGGGAATTCACCACCTACTTGTTGGTGATTTTCTGTTGCGTTAAACTACCAAGTCCAATCAACCCTGCCCTAAATGTTCAAGTTTCAACATGGCGTCGTCGAGCTTAAGTCGATGCGCTGGCATCGCTCAACACTGTCTCTAGCTTTGCACTTTCCAGCGCTCTGCTCGGGCCGGCTAATCTGGACTGGCTTAGTCAAATTGATCTCTGGTGTTGTCTCGTCTGCTGGGCTCCATGGCTTGCTCTCTGGGGAAGGTTCAATCCTTACCATGGCAAACAACAGACAGGTATGTGCAAATTTTGACGCAACGAGTGACCTCCCGGCCTTGCTACGGTATTCTGATGTCATCCTATGCCAGTCCCAGCAGACGGCTCTGTTGTGCAGCGCAGAGCGCGGTTTTAGGCGGACATGGTTTTAGGCAGACATGGTTTTAGGCGGGCGTGGTTTTAGGCAGGCGTTGTTTCACAAATTACGAGGGCGTAGGATGTATGTGTTCATTGCTATATATTACGGAACTCTAGATCTGTATATATGTACTGGAATTGAATCTATATTCAATGTTTCTGGTAGTGAATTCAGTGATTAAGCGGAACCTAGTAGAAATCAACAATAAACAACCGGGTTCTCACGACTCGCCTTTCGACGCAAGGTAGTGAAATCGGACATTTTCTGGGTGATTTTTACCGCTTTCGCTCACCGAGAAAATTGGTGAAACAAGATAGTAGACCCTCGAAAACCTAGTAACATTCCATATGTAAAAGTAGTAATACCTCCGAAGATATCTAGTGAACGAAGTTCGGGCTTTTCACCAACTTCCGGGCACACAGTGTTCGAATTCACGGCACGGAATTTCCATCCATTGTGCGCATTAACAGTGCGGTAGCAGTAGTACTAACACATCCCAATAAGTTTGTTACTCTTTCTGGTTGTAAAATATTCATGGAATCTTGGATTTCACCCGAGCTACCGTGGTTGCAACTAACATGGCATACTGGCCTCCACCGGGAAGGTCAAAAGTAAATTTACCTGTTCTGAGTACTCTCAGGCACAAATTTTATAAATAAATACCCAGTCTACAGTCAATTCATAACGGGAAAATATCTTGTGCCAGAGAGACATGGGGATGCAGCGAAAACGCGAGACTTGCATGGGTGGATGGAGAGCGCGTCTTGATGCGTCGAGCCAAGAGGCGTGCGGAATCGGAATCCGTGACATCAACATAGCCCCCCCCCCCTTGGGGTTCTGGGGTTCTTCCTCCCTATTCGGAGGTTTCTACAGGTTCCTTCGCAGTTTCTGCATAGCACACGCAATACCTCACCAATTCTCTTAAAATTTGCTTAGGACCCCCCATAAACTGTGTCAAACGACGTGTTGAGAAGGTTCTTTCTGCGAAGTTATTAAACTTGGAGGTCAGTCTGAAACTTGCAGAAGAGGACTTATAAAGTGCAGTGCCACCATTTTATAAGTTTCTAGTATATGGCGAGCCATGGCTTTACATCCTGGTAATGGTGTGACTCAACTAGTAAAAAACGCACCATCCTGGCTCTCCTTCTTTGGCAAAGTTTGTTAAACTTAGGGCACTGTCTGAAACTTGGAGAAGAGAATTTATAAAGTACAGTGCCACCATTTTAGACTTCCTGGGTATATGGCGAGCCATGGCTTTACATTCTAGTGATGGCGAGACTCAATTTGCCAAAAAGTCGCCAACCTGGCTCTCCTTCTCTGGCCAAGTTATTAAACTTGGAGGTCTGTCTGAAACTTGCAGAAGAGGACTTATAAAGTGCAGTGCCACCATTCTATAAGTTTCAAGTATATGGCGAGCCATGGCTTTACATCCTGGTAATGGTGTGACTCAACTAGTAAAAAACGCACCATCCTGGCTCTCCTTCTTTGGCAAAGTTTGTTAAACTTAGGGCACTGTCTGAAACTTGGAGAAGAGAATTTATAAAGTACAGTGCCACCATTTTAGACTTCCTGGGTATATGGCGAGCCATGGCTTTACATTCTAGTGATGGCGAGACTCAATTTGCCAAAAAGTCGCCAACCTGGCTCTCCTTCTCTGGCAAAGTTTGTTAAACTTGGAGGTCTGTCTAAAACTTGTAGAAGAGGACTTATAAAGTGCAGTGCCACCATTCTATAAGTTCCTAGTATATGGCAAGCTGTGACTTTTACAATTGGTGCAAGAGTCGGTTGGGGTACAGGATTCTGGGCAGGGGGGTTCCAAGGGGCGTCTGGTCTTTCTCCTGGATAGGAGGTCGTTATACCGCTGTCTGCGATGTGCTGGAGCACTATTCCACCAAGATTATGGGGAAGTGTCCTTTCAAATTCCTCTGGGGAGTAGTCAAAGTTGTGATTGTCTGGCCTGATGAATACAGGCCTTCCTCCTATAAAATGTGCGTTTCGTTCTGTGCTCCACTCCGCTTGGGATGGGAGGTGCTCGCGGTACTGCTCTGGAAGAGCGGTCGGGTTGATGTAGTTAAAATCCAGCGTGGATAAATTCTTCTGTGTGGCCTATGTCTACACGTAGACTGCACACCGTCCTTAACTAAGTGGGTTCGTTCGTCGTCGGCTAACAAGCCCGTAGAGTGTCTTCTGTCTTCAAACTGATACACCTATTTGCTGATTGCTCGAGTGATTACCTCAGCCTCCTCGGCCTATTGGTCTCTCGGACAGACCCCTCTCCGAAGATGAGTGATCAGTCTATCCCTTCAGCTACCTCGATTACAGAGTAATCTCAAACGGTGCTTTAGCAATCGAATCGGGTGCATCGTTCAGTCTTCAAGGTTCGGTCCGGTCGGTAGTTCGTTGTTAGACTCTAGGAAGTCACAGAGAGTAATAAGATCTCGACCTAATGTTATGCGGCAGCGAAACACGAGCGTCTAGTCGAGTCGTCATGAGACAAGGTCTTAGTCTAAGACACAAGTCCGTTCAAGTGACACTTCTGGCGATGTCCTCACACTGAAGGTCGATCAGAGTTCGTTCTTATGACTTGTAGTAGCTGTCTGCTACTGACGGTCGATCTCAGTCAAAGGCAAGTGAAAAGCTGGTTTAATGGTAACCAGGTCGAGATGGGGATCCAGCTCGACGAGGTCATCTACTTATACAAAAGGTATCCGCAGTACTACGCAGTAATACAGGATCGTTCATTGGCTAGATAAGGTGAAACGATGTCTGGGCAAGGTAACAGCGAGGAAGTAATATGTATGAGAAAGCTGAGTAAGATCGTGAGAGATAATCAGTACTAATGGGGATAACAAGTCATGTATCAGAACGAGGTAAAGATGAGGCATACATGCACGTCTTGCATGTGTGATAAGAAGAAGGTCCGGAGTTGGATCCGGTGTAACCCCAGACTAGGGGTTCTGGACATCTGGGTAAAGAATCGGAGGTTGCGCTCCGATGAGTCACGTGTTGGATCACATGGTCTGGTAACATAAAGGGAACAAGGAAAAGAAAAAGAAAAGACGTGCCACAAGTGAGGAGCGTTGTAACATCAGCTCCCGTCTAACGTTTCTTGTCCCACAAGAAATATTGTGATCTTCATCGTCGTCGGGGGCAGTCGCGGACATAATGATCTCCTCCACATCTGTAGCATGTCCGCCGGCTGGTTCGTGATCCTTGTTTGGGGATACGTCCATTCCTGTAGGGATGACTGCGACGCGAAGAAGTGGATGTGGTCGAGAAAGATGGTTGGGATAACGGAGATCGTCCACTGGAGTGCGTCGCGAGCGAAAAGGCGAGTCGAGCGGGAATTGGTTCTGGCGACGAGCGAGGAGTGGATGCTGGTATTCCATTAGTGGTGTATCCGAGGATATGTCCGATGTCTTCGTCCCCATGCTCCCTCCAAATCTCCTGTGCTGTACGAGTGACCGTACTGCGCATTAACGACCAGACTTGGTCGACTCTGGTTCGGGCCCTACTCGTCCTTTCCTCTGCTGCGATGAGCTCCTGTCTGGCCGTCTGCATCCACTCGACCATCTCTAATGCTCGTTGCATAGAAATCACCGCTTGTCGATCTTGCGGGCGATTTCGTAGGGCGACGAGGATATCTGTGAAGTCGACAGGGACGCGGATGGCCGAGATCAGACATGTGGCAAATTCTTGTTCACTAGATGCATGACTGAGTTCGATTGAAGGTGAGGGCGATGAATCGTGGATAAAGGGGGTCTGTGCTCGAGAGGGTACTCCATTAATAAGCGTAGGCGATGTGGGGATGCTCATAATTGTGGAAGCGACCTCAGCGAGTATATTGTGAATAAGGTCGTCTATAGTGGAAGTGGGCATTGATGGTACATTGTCTTCTCCTC